>APFE030843312.1:0-16831 GCA_000404065.3 Pinus taeda | reverse complement strand
GATTTCACTAGCATTTACCCTCAAAAGTTCAGCTTCTAACCTCTCTAGCCACTGACCCAATGCCTCAATTTACAGTACAATGGAGGGTAGTTACTAGGGTCTCCTTCAAAGGGATAGAATCCTCCTTCAAAGGGATAGCTACTCCTAACAAGGGATTAGCTCCTTCTCTTTTGGGATGCATGAACCACTTTGGAGCGAACAATCCACGTCAAAATTCCTTCTAGAAACCTCTAGAATTAACCCAAAGTGATATTTTTAGGATAAAAAATTGCGCCTTTTGACTTTCACATGAGTACGCAGCCTCCCCTTTACATATAGAGCATATAAGTACACAGGTATTCTGAATAAAAGGTGTGGGCCCACAGGCAAAAGTGAGAGAAAGTGCGGAACCAGAGTTACATTGTTTTTTTGATGTCTTTCTCTCATTTCCAAAGCTTGTTTTGAAGAGATGAGGTATGAGACTTGCTTAGGAGGCTGGTATAGGTGGTGATAAACCCATACCGACTGCAAATAATCAAGGTGACGATATGTTTGTATAACACCTGCTAGAAGGGATACATATTTATACACAATCAAAGAAACATGAAGATAGTCTCCATAGCCAGAGTTGCAAGCGGATTGCAAAATAAATCTCGAATGAAAAATAGATAAAGACAAGCGCTGTGCGAAAAAACGAATCAAGTTAATGCATAAAAATAAATAAACCTATGTGGGAAGGAATTAGAGATTCTATTTGAGGATTAAAGTAACAACCCTTAAATCATTCACATAGTAGATTTCACCATAAAACAAACGATATATATATATATATATTCTTAGAAGGATTACAAACCCTCTTTGACTAAAGAGGTCTTGGTGGAAAAAGATTTCGAAATTCAAAATTACAACTAAGTCGATCTGTAGAGCTTCAAAATACAATAAACTAATGACCATGAACCCAAAGCTTGAGAAGCAGGTCAAGGGAATTTTCTAACCGAAGGACATAAAAGACACAGTCACAGGGTCTTCATAACGGGTCCCAGATAACTGCTTACAAAAATAACATAAACCATAAAAATCCTAGCCAAAAGACCGATGTAAGAACAAGATAAGCCTCAGGAGCTATAGCTCTAGAACAGGGAAAATTATGGAGTAAAACCACATACCCGGAGGCCAGACATAGTATCAATACAAATCCTTGACCAGATTTTGAGAGGAAGGCATAGAGGTTTCAATCATGAAAGGCTAAGAAAACTTTTGGCAAAACCTAGTAAACCAACAAGTGAGATCTCATTAACCTCTGTAAATATTCAAAAAAAAAATACACAGTATATACTTAACCAATTGGAGACAGAATTCCTTACCTAGCCAAGGTTGTGGCATGCGCGCCTCTTCCACAACATTGAGGAACCAACATGGCATGTTGTGAACCTGAGAATATAGATAAACGTTAAAGCATGAGCAAGGCATTACAAGTAAATAAATTAATCAATCTTATGTTAATAAGATTCGACTTTGGGTAAGAAAACTAAAGTCGAAGCTCGAAAGGCTAAGAAGTTTGTCGCTAGAAGACTTAACATCAACAATGAAACATAGATGGCATGAAATAAGGATAAGTGTTCCCTCACCACCGTAGGATGAGCCCAATGCAAGGAGAGTCGTTGATGGGTAATGGTTCTTGAGAAGAGGACGATAGATGGAAACCGAATGGAAGACTCTGAAGGTTGGCTCCTGCCTTCATCGAATGGATACATGCAATGCATTAGAATCAATGCCTCGAGGATTGCCAGAAAGTGCTACAATGCATCCAACTAGTATTCCACCATCGATTATATGTGTTGAATATCCTAAGGCCATCGTGCGAACGTTGGCACGGGGGTCATCATGAATATCACGTGTTGGATGTGTATGGATTACCACCAGTTAAACAAATTGACCATCAAATATAACTACCCCTTACCTTGTATAGATGAGTTGTTTGATCAGGTGTGGGGTGCAACTCTATTTTGAAAGATTGACCTTCATTCTGGTTACCACCAGATCAGAATTAAGGAGGAAGACAAAGATAAAACATATTTTAGAACTCACTATGTACATTATGAGTTCGTTGTGTTTCCCTTGGTGCTGACTAATGCCCTCACAACTTTCATGTGTCCCAAGAACAATATATTCCATCAGTGTTTGGATAAATTGTGTTGATTTTTATGAATGTAGAAGAGCACAAAGAACATCTCTGTATATTTCTTGAAACATTAAGAGAGCATTAGTTGTATGCAAAATATAATAAATACGATATATTTAAGGAACAAATCTAGTATTTAAGATAGGTCATTACGAAGGATGCAATTACCGTGGGGCCCGAAAAGATAAAAATAATAATGGAATGACCAGTACCAAAAGATGTGGTAGACATAAGGTCATTCATGGGTCTATTCAGATACTATAGACAATTTGTTGAAGGTTTTTCCAGGGTAGCATACCCCATCACCTCTCTATAGAACAAGGGAAAGACTTTCAAGTGGACCATGGAATGTCAAAAGCGTTTTGATCAACTTAATCATTTACTTACCGCCACACCTATTTTGAGCATTGTAGACTGAAATACAGACTATGTGGTTTGTACAGATGCTAGAAAGGAAGGTGTTTGTGGCGTACTAATGCAGGAAGGCAAAGTAATTGCTTATGACTAGGAAACTTAAGGAGGAAGAAAAAAAATATTCAGCCTATGCCTTAAAACTAACAACAATTATAAATGCATTAAAAATGCGGTGACATTATTTGATGGGTAGGAAATTTCTATTAATGATTGATCAGCATAGTTTAACTAAATATTTTAAAAAACCCACTTTGAATGCTAGGGAAGCTCATTGTGTCAATTTCCTAGGCGGATTTGATTTTGAAATCAAGCACTTGAAAGGCAAAGAAAACTAGGTTGCGGATGCCTTAAGTCAAAAAGTACATTTTATATATAAAGTCTCATTCAGTGAAGCACGAACTCACTTTAATGAGCTGATTAAGCAGGCACGCAGGTCTAATCCAGAATATAAACTTTTATGGTAGTAAAATTTTTTCTTAAACAACAACGAAACAACAACTAGGATATAAAATAAATCATGAAGGCATGCTGATTTATAAGCAAAGGATATATTTACCTAACTAGAAAAATGTTAAAGTATTAATTCTAGAAGAATATCATAAAACTCCATATGTAGGCCATCTCGGATATCAGAAACTAATTACCAGACTTAGAAACGAATATTTATGTCCTATAGTGAAGAAAGAAGTGACTTAATACTTGGCTTGCTGTCTGGAATGTCAACACGTAAAATCAGAGCATAGTCACCTAGCCGAGTTGTTGCCCCTGTTGCCTATTCTAGAATGGAGATGGGAAACCATTTCCATCCACTTTATTACGGGACTACCTAATTCAAGAAAGAAAAATGATTCAATAATTGTGGTGGTAGATAACTTGAGCATGTCTTCTCACTTCATACTAGTACAATCAACCTATAAGGTTGTACAAATTGCTAATATATTCATGCAAACCATTTTTAAATTACATGGATTACAAAAGGTCATAACTTCTGATTGTGATGTAAAATTCACATTAGATTTCTGGAAAACCTTATTTGAAGGTTTAGGCACCTAGCTACATTTCAGTACTTCTTACCACCCCCAAGATTATGGGCATACCAAATGAGTAAATTAGGTAGTGGAAGATATGCTACGGACTTATGTAATGCAACAACCATCCAAATGGGAGGACTACCTACATTTGGTAGAATTTTCTTATAACAATGGTTACCACACATCACAACAAATGAGTTTTTTGAAGTACTTTATGGATGAAAGTGCATGACACCTTCGAGTTGGGGTGGGATAGAGGATAAGTTGATGTTGGGGGCGGACATGTTAAAAGAAATGGAGGAGATGGTTAAAAGCGTACAATGTAATTTAAAGGTTGTGTAAGACAGACAAAAGAACTTTGTTGATTGAAAGAGAAGTTTCTGGGAATTTCAAATTGGAGATCATGTTTATGTATGGGTACGGGCCAAGAAAAGTACATTACAATGGAGCGAATGTTCCAAATTGGCACCCCGATTTTGGCTCGAATCAGACCAACGGCCTACGAGGTCGCTTTGCCTAGCCACAAGATATATAGGTAATTTAATTTTTGTAATAATAAAGATGGCAAGACAAGTTGCCAAGGAAAATAATTGAATAAAATTTTCCTATGTGTAGGTCGAACCAGAAGGCAAATTCTTGGTCAAACATCTAGTTATACTCAATCGAAGAGAAGTAAGGTTGCAGAAATGAGTTATCACCCAAGTTAAAGTGCAGTGACAGCACTTTGGGCCAGAAGAGGCCAATTGGGAGGATGAACAAGTGATCAAAGAAACTTGTCCAAATTTATTTGCAGAAGAAAAGCATAGGGATGATGTTTAATCTTAGGGTGGGGCGATGTGGTGTCCCCAGTAAATTGTAAATATTTAATTACTGCAACAAACAAATTGTATATTATTATTGAAGTTTATATTTTATTATTTTGATTAAAAATGTGCATGAGACAAATGTCTTAATAATGGTGATTATGTAACTCTCACATGTTAGGTAGTTGGGATGGGCAGTTACCTAACCCTACCTACTTCCTTGTAGATTTATTATCAAGGGAAGAAATCAAGAGGGAAATGTGTACCAAAGATAAGGAAGAGACAAAAGGAAGAAAAGGTTTTTCTTTGATATGACAGACAGAGTTCCAGGTGCTATGTCTGGTTAAGACCATATATCTATAAAAGTAAGATTTTTATTCTACAAGAGATCAACCCGCATGTGGTGACATCTCGGGGGGAGACTTGGCCTGAAAGCGAGTCTCATTGTTGGGCGTAAATCATTGTTCGTAGTTGAACTTGAATCAACAGTTAACAAATTATACTGCCAAATTCAGATAAGTTCAATTAAGCTTATGTGTTTATTGTTGAAATCAGATAAGTGTGTGTTTAACTCTCTGTAGGGAAGATAATTATTAAAGTAAACATTTGCATGCTGTTGAGAAAAGGATGTGTTTTAAACTAGAAATAGCTAAGGCATTGCCACTGTTACCACTCTAGGAAGATCTCCTAGGTTGTAGCTCAAAGATGCCTCATAACATATAAATCTTCAATATTGTTCTCTGAACAATTGGAATGGATGATGGTTTGGATCAAGTCAGATGACTGTTTCAATTTTGTTTTCACTCAAGACATGCATGAACACCCTTAGCTTTACGAGGCTTTAGACCACTAATGCTCAATAGTTTATAGATTCAATGGATAGATGGAGAATACTAATTGTACCAGCAGATGCATACATAAACACATATGCATGGCTAGCTACAAGAAGTAAATGAAGCTTGCAAATATAATCTATCAACACAAAGGTAAGATGACAATTATCTGGCATTAGACACAAAAGAAAACATGAATAACCTATTGAAGTGCAATCTTAGAACATAAGAGAAAATGGGAATTAACATGTAACAACAAAAGAAGCTTATATTGTTGGAATGAAGATGAGAAGCTAGAGTAGCAGAGTATCCACAGTCTCCAAAAGTTGAACCCCTCATACTTCTAACTTTTAGTTGTTTATAGGATTTCTTACAATTCTCTTGGTCTCTCAAAGGCTCGAAGTGTCTTAGTCTATCCTCTCTATCTTTTCAATGACTTGATGCCATGACTAAAGACACATGAGCTCGAAGTTTTATTTTCTAACAGCAGAGTAACCGCATTCTGGTAATTTGTTGCGCTGTCGGGGGGCTCGCTCGTGCCAACGATGCTCTATGATCACTTCTCTTGGTTTTGGCTGCGTTGTACTTTCGCTTTTTATCCCTCCACCCTCTATCTCATGACCTCTTTCTGGATGAGTCCATTGGGCCTTTGAAATACTTTAAATGGCCAATTTCTATTAACATGGCGAAATGCTGCAATACTGTGAAATTCCATCAAAACATAGTTCATTTGGAACTTCAAAAGCCCTCAAATATGGTCTATTCCTCTATCGGGCCTGCCCTTAATTGCTATCTCAAGTTTCTTTGACTTTTTTTCCAAGGTATTCTTTTATGTTTTGAAATACATTAAAAAACTTTAAAAATCCTGAAAAATGGCTTTGGCGGATCTGAAATATTATGTATTTTCATTCCCGAATCCCTTTGGGTTCAGGTTTTATCACATCGGGGATGTCACTTTATATTTTTTTAAATAACAAAATATGCGAAAATACATTAACAAATGCCTTTTGGCGGATCTCAACATCTATGCAATAATTCCTATATAGCTATCGAGTCTGGATAATGGCATCGCACACATACATGTATCAAGGCCCCTCTCCGTAATGTTTCCCTGATTGTGATCCGCCGATGCGATTGATCGCAATCGCATATCACTCATGCCCCGGGCCCGGTGAGCGCTATGTTGTGTTGTCTGATAGTGATCCTGCGATGTAACATGGGCTATCGATCTACGCGCTTGATCGATGGTCCTAGTTGACTCCATCGATTGCCATCGCAAGTTTATATGGTCCGCTCTCAATCCATCGATTGCCACCACCAATTGCGACCCGCTGATTAGATTTGGACCGTTGATCATCCAGATCTGATGGTTGTTGTCCATTTAATTGTTTAGACCTCCTATATTTAGTTTTTTTAATGTTTCCTTGGGTTTTTGCCTCCTGATAGTGTTTTTTCACCATTCTAAGGGTTCTTCTCCTTTGATGGTTTTGATCTTTGGCATGATTTTACTAGCTTTTGAAGACTTAGAGAGCATATATGGATCCATTTGGATCAGGACCCGATGCAATTATATATGCGAGAGTAATCTTTTGAATTTTGGCCTATGGCCAAAGCAGAGCAGAGGAGATGTGGCCATTGGAGCTGAGACAGGGGACATTTTCGCTAAAAATAGCAGCACTGCACCTCAGGGGCTAACACTAGCTCCTTCTGGGGATGAAAGCCTCCCTATGAGGTTTCAAGAACCACAAACCAATTCCTTTTTTGTAAAACCAAAATCAAATCTATCTACTAGTGTTCCATTGGGCATGGAGTTTATTTTTCATAGAAAATAAAAGCTGAAAAACATATTTACGATATCAAGGCTTTAAAGCCTTAAATGAAATAAAGTTTCAAGAACCTCCCATTAACTGGGCCACCAAAAACATCTTCTCCTTTTAGACTATGCAGAATAAAGGTATTGTTCTGCTGAATTTGAGTGATGACAAACAGACCTGTCCATAAGGAGTCAAAATTACCATGATTCCCTTTCTTTTCCTTCAACGCATCCCATTTGAGAACCCAGTGACCAACTTGGAAATTGTCCACTTTTACCTTCCTATCAAAGGCTTCTTTGATTTTCTTCTGATGAACTTTTGACTTCTCAACCAGCTGCTCTCTAATTTGTTGTAATTGAACCAGGTTATTCATTCTCCTCACCATGTCATTTGTTACATCATGTTCTTCTTGAAATAATTTGGCTAGATTTTCAGCCAAAGGTTGATTCTGCTCTTGCTCTTCTGCTACTTCCTCTGTCTGCTCATCACCTGAATTTGAACCCATGCAATTGATGTCTAACAAACTGCAATTTTCCTCAGCCATAAGTTTAGCCAAGCCCTGACCTTTGACAAGCTTTGTGGGCTTCACCTCTATGTTAAAATCTATGAATTTTGCAATCCATTTATCTCTCTTTTCATCAATATTTGGTTGAGTTACGACATCTTCTACTGAGGTTGAGGGTACATATGCAACCAATTTGGAATGCAAAATATAAATTTTGAATTCCTTTGAAGATTTTATGAGAGCATAAGCTTGTTTTTCAATAAGGTCATACATTAGTTCAGCATTCCTCAGAGTTTTGCTAAAAAAGGCCATAGGGTGCTCTACACCTTCATCATTTTCCTGCAACAGAACTGCTGCAAGTGTATCATAAGAGGCAAAAGAGAAGATATAAAGCTCCTTGGTGTAGTCTGGGCTGATTAGAGTGGGAGCTTCCATGATAGCTTATTTTATGGCTTCAAAAGAGCTTCTTGCAACATCCATCCATTTTATTTATGATCCTTTCTTCAGCATGGAAGTGATGTGCTTCACTAGTTCTGCAAAGTTTGGAATGAACCTCCTTACAAAGCTAATCTTACCCAGGAAGGATTGAATGTCCCTTTTTGACCTTGGGATGGACAATGTTTGAATTTCTTGAACTCTTGTTGGAAAAGACTGTTATGTCATCTAGGTAAATAAGGACAAACTTGTCCTTCTCTCCCACAAAGGCTATGTCCATGGCCCTCTGAAAATTAGCCCCAACATTCATTAGTTCGAAAGGCATCTTGGAGTACATGAAAGTGCCCCAAGGAGTAGTGAAGGCAGTCTTTTCCTGATCTTCTAGATGTACAACAATCTGACTGTAACCTGAAAATCCATCAAGGAAATACATGACTCTAGCCCCTTACACTTTTTGTAGCAAGTGTTCCATCTTAGGCAGGGGGTAGTTGTCTTTTTTAGAGCATTTGTTCAGATTCTTGAAGTCAAAACAAAGCTTGATTTTTCCATTCTTCTTTCTTACTACCACAAGGTTAGGTATCCACTTTGAATACCTTAGGGGAACTATGATCTTGGAATCCAATAGCTTCTTGATTTCCTTTTCAATCAAAGGCAATAAGAGAGGGTTGATAGGTCTTAATTTCTGCTTAAAAGGGATGGCGTTCTTCTCCACTGGAATCTTATGTTGAATGATGTTAGTGTCATAGGTCTTAAGATCACTGTATTCCGAAGCAAAAATATCAAAAAATTGTTTCATCATGGTGCAATACTTGGAACTCTGGGTAGAAGACAAGTGAGTGGACAAATTTATGTACTTTGGATGGGTTAGACTCCCTACATTATATTTATGAATAGCAGACTCATTTTCTTTTTTGGCAAGCTTATAAGGTACATCATTATGATCAAACAACTTCTCTAGGGGCACCAATCCTTTGGGTATATGGTTACTAGGTAGCTGAACAATGCTATCTTGACCAATCTCGTCCTTTAGCTTGGACTGGTTGCATTCTTCCATTGTTTCATTTTCTTGGTCGATGTGCATTTCAAAAAATTCATCAACAACTTGTAAAAGCCTATTAATTTCATCATCATCTTCAAAAACTTTCCAGTATTTGACATTGTCAGGCAGAGATGGTCTATATTTCACCTGAACTTCATAAGTCAATTTAGGAGGCAGACGAGGAATAAATGTGCTAGTAGACACAACGAGGGAATAAAAAATTTGGTTCTTCATTCTCGAGATGTAAGAAATGCTGAAAATATTAAAAGAGTCCTTGAGCTTCCATACCTCATCTCTATATGCTTTCATCCTTGGATGCTTTGCTTGGAAAGTTTTGTTGACCTGTTGAATGATAAGGTATATGTCTCCAAACACTTTCAGACCTTTGATGCTCATTTCTTTAGCAGCGTTTAAGCCCAATATCAAGGCTTCGTTTTCTTCTATGTTATTTGTGACCTGAAAAGTTAATTTGAAAGATAAATGAATGCATTCTTGTGTGGGGGACACCAGGACTACACCTACCCCTACAACTTCCTTAGAGAAAGCTCCATCAAAGAACAAGTACCAAATATGTGGGCCCTCTTCCTCTATGATCTGGCGAACTGGTTTCTTAAGGTGTGTGGAGGCCAATTAGGATTCTTGAATCTGAAGAATACTAATTCCAAAATCAGTGTCGACAGCATAGATGGGATGATTAGTGGAATTTCTTTCATCACTGATGATATAATCCAACTGAGCTTCTCTGTATAATCTCCTGTTGTCACCCCCAAAAACTGGGACAATAGCGTAAGACAGATCATTTTGTAATGTTCCACCTAATCTCTTGATCCAACCTTTGGAAAGAAACATGCCAAACTTGGGGGGTACATCTACTACCACAATATCCATCATCATGCTCTTCATGGGCAGCTAAGACAAAGTGATGGCTAGGTCCTTGTTTAATCCCAAACATTTTACTTTCCTAGAGTCAAAAGAAAATAGGTCATGATTAGGTTTTGTAATGTCAAGACACAACTCATCCATGATAGATTTGGGCATTAGATTATGGTTGGCTTCAGTGTCCAGAAGGAGTTTGTGAAGGATTTTATCAGGAATAGTCATAGAGACATAGAATGATGGGGAGCTGTCATCATAATTTTCAATCATTGGGCTGAGAACACCAGCTGGTTTGTCATCTTGCAGATTTAAATAGTCAGTGGAGGCTTGGATTGCATTAGGCTCAAGGGTCTCAAGGATAGATCTCTTGAAGGACTCATCCTTCACTAGTTAAATTAGTGGTATAGGTATTCTTAGCTTCTAAATTTCCGATTGAAAACCGAAAGGAGAAGGAGAGTTGTCAAGGCCTCTTATCTTGTGAGCTGGAGCTTTGAGGATGATGGGTCAACTGTCGGTCACTTCTACTTATTAGCTTGTTGTATTGCATGGCCAACAACTCTCTAAATAGGAGTTTCCTAGGCATTATTCATCTTCGACCTCAGATTATATATGTGCTAAGCAACAATTTATATAATAACTTCACCATCCCATTCTTGGTTGATCTAGTGAATGAATAATGACTTTTCGTAGGCAGCTGAGCTCAAAGAGGAGGCACTACCTTTGACTTCCAAACAATGGATCTCACCATCTTCTTCAAACTGCTCTTCTTCCATGACTACATTATGGAAAGGGGTCTTCACCCTTTTGTCTTCATTGGCATCTTTTCTTCTTTGCAAAATATGCAATTGCTCATTAGCTTTTCTATATGGAATTGGATTTCTAGGAGCAAAGGTATTAGGAACTCTTCCTTTCTCAGAGTGCTGCTCAACCTTTAATTTGGAGATTTTAGAGGCTAATGACTCTATCATCTTGGTCATTTTATCTATCCTAGGATCTGAAGATGATGAAGACTTGCCCCTCCGTCTCCTTCTATCAAAACTTCCCTTTAGCTTCTCTGCAACCATGATGTTTGATTCTACTTCCAAGGTTGCATCCTGCATATCAGCCAAAGTAGCACATCACCTCTCCCTCAATAGTAGATAGAAGTCAGAGTCAAAGGCATTGGCATAAGTGAGTTTAGCAGAGGTAGTGGTGGGTTTTACTTCAGCTGGTATCTTGTTGTACATGCGGTTAAACCTCTTATTAAAATCAGAAAACAACTCCCAATTTTCCCTCTTTAATTTCCTGCACTCCATCTAGTAATAGAGTAGATCCTTATTATCCCTACAATTCTTTAGGAATGCATCATCTAAAGCCTCAATATCTGATAAAGACTTTGGGGCTAGTTCTTTGAACCATTTCCTAGCCTCTCCATCTAGACTTTGCATAAAGACTCTCATCAATACATTGTCTTCACTAATGTCTAGGTTATCAGCATAGCTATAGAATGATTCAAGATGTTCCTCAACTGTAACACCTTCAGTCGCAGTGAATTTAGGCCTATACTTTTGATATTCTCGAGTAGGCATGGCATTCAAAGGGGTGGGCAGTACTAGAGGTCCATACATAGTAGTTATGATTCTTTCGATTTGGTAGGTACTTGTGGTCTTGCCATAGCTGTGGTGGCTATAAGGGTACTAGAAATATGAATGAAAGGGGGTTGAGGGGTGACTGATAATACTAAAGGGGTATGAGGGATAGGAGGAGAGGTTTCCTTTGGGCTGGAAACAAAAGGAGAACCTAAAGAATAAGGATCTCTATGAATTTTTGAGATTTTTTCTTCACTGCTAGTATTAGATGCTATACTCTCAACATGTATTTGTTCTATTACAAGATTTTCTTGAAGAGATATAGAATATTGTTTAGAGCTACCTGAACCTGATGCTCCTTTCTGCAACACCTTTCTTTCTTGGATGATTTTCTCATGGTCAAATACTGGGTCAGCTTGTGGCTTTTGAGGATTTCTTTGAGTATGCCTCACAAACTGAGCTAGAACTATCAAGTGGAGTCGCCAAGAGGTTCATCCTTCAGTAGAGTTTCCAGATAGATGATTACAACCAAAAAAGTACCCAGACTTTGTCTATCATCAAAGTTGGATCTGTGTCGTCTCCCAGGGAAGTTGAGCTTTAGTCTCCTCTCTCTCGCAATGGCCCCAATTATGTTATCACTCTAGGAAGCTCTCCTAGGCTGTAGCTGAGAGATGCCTGATAACATATAAATCTTCAATATTGTTCACTGAACTATTGGAATGGATGATGGTTTGGATCAAATCAGATGATTGTTTCAACTATATTTTCACTCAAGACATGCATGAACACCCTCAACTTTACAAGGCTTCAGATCACTAATCCTCAATAGTTTGTAGATTCAATGGATAGATGGAGAATATTGACTGTACCGGCAATTGCATACATAAACACATATGCATGGCTAGCTAAAGGAAGTAAATGAAGCTTGCAAATCTAATTTATCAATGCAGAGATAAGATGACAGTTATCAGGCATTAGACACAGAAGAAAACATGAATATCCTATTCAAGTGCAAGCTTAGAACATAAGAGAAAAAGGGAATTGAACATGTAACAACAAAAGAAGCTTATATTGCTGAAATGAAGATGAGAAGCCAGAGTAGCAGAGTATCCACAATCCCCAAAAGTTGAACCCCTCATACTTCTAACTTTCAACCATTTATAGGATTTTTTACAATGCTACTGGGCTCTCAAAGGCTTGAAGTGTCTTAATCTATCCTCTCTTCCTTTTCAACGACGCGATGCCATGACTAGACACACATGAGCTCGGAGGTTTCTTTTCTAACAGTAGAGTAATCACATTCTTGTAATTTCTTCCGCTGTCAGCGAGCTTGCTCAAGCTAGCGATGCTCCATGATCACTTCTATTGGTTTTCAATGTTTCGTGGTGTGGCCTTTTATCCCTCTGGTCTCTATCTCTCGGCCTCTGTCCGGATGAGTGCATCGGGCATTTGAAATCCTTTAAATGGCTGCTTTCTATTAACACGGAGAAATGATGAAATAATGTGAAATTCCACCAAAACACAGTTCATTTCGGACTTCAAAAGCCCTCAAATATGGTATATTCCTTTATCGAGTCCACCCTTAATCACTATCACAAGTTGATTTAGCTTTGTTTCCAAGGTTTCCTTTCATATTTTGAAATATGTTTAAAAACACTAGAAAACCTGAAAAAATGGCTTCAGCGGATCTGAAATATTATGTATTTTCATTCGCAAACCCCTTCGGGTTCAGGGTTTATCGGATCGATGCTATCCCTTTATATTTTGTTAAATAACAAAATATGTGAAAATACATTAACAAATGCCTTTTGAGATCTGAAAATATATGAAATAATGCCTATATAGCCATCAGGTCCGACTAGTTGCATTGCACATATACATGTATAAAGGCCCCTCTCCATAATGTTTCCCTGATTGCGATCTGCCGATGTGATTGATCACAATCGCATATCACTCATGCCCGAGGCCCATGGTGAGTGCTCTATAGTGTTCTCCTATAGCGATCCTGCAATAAAACATGGGCCATCGATCTGCATGCTTGATCGACAATCCTACTTGACTCCGCCAGTCGCCATCGCAAGTTTCATATGGTTCACCCTCAATCCACTGATTGCCACCACTGATTGTGACCCGTTGATAAAATCTAGACCATTGATCAGCCACATTTGATGACTGCTATGCATTTCACTATTCAGAGCTACTATACTCAATTTTTTCAATGTTTCCTTGGGTTTTTGCCTCCCGATAGTGTTTTTTTTCCATTCTAACGGTTCTTCTCCTACGATGGTTTTGATCTTTGGCATGATTTTACTAGCTTTCGATGACTTAGAGAGCATATCTAGATCCATTTGGATCGGGACCTGATGCAATTATATATGCGAGAGTAAACTTTTGAACTCTAGCTTATGGCCAAAACAGAGCAGAGGAGATGTGGCTATTGGAGCTGACATAGGGGACATTTCTACTAAAAATAGCAGCACTGCACCTCAGGGGCTAACAACGACCACTAGAAAATATACAGTGATGAGAAGATCTATATCCAAAAAAAAAAGAATCAGAAAATTTTATTACTGAAACCGACGAAATTTTTTTACATAGGGGCATAACTTAGGGGTTTATTGTGTGGTCAACAACCTAGACAAGTATTAAAAATGAAAACCACAAGTAGCCAGAGCTACATCAGTAAATGATATAAAATAGGCAAAGCTACCTTCCCAAGGAAAGGAAACAGGACCAATATATGTGTATATATGTTTCTATGTTATCATATGAATTTTTTCTACTATTAGACCTTATAGTATAACGATAAGGGATCTGTGATATATACTAAGGAGTTGAAGTGAGAAAAATAAGAAGAATTTAACTATAATGAAGAAAGAGTTCTGAAATCATCCACAAGATTCATAACTAATTAAAAAGAAAGAGATTAGCTAAATAAGAGAAATATAAACTGAGTCGATAAATCCTTATGAATAATTTATATCTCATTCCTCATTCGAATGATTCAGGACATGAAACTAAAACCCTGCTAGAAGGGATACATCTTTATACACAAGACAAGAAATATGAAGATAGTATCCACAGCTAGAGTTGTAGGTGGATTCCATAGTAAATCTCAAACGAAAAATAGATAAAGATAAGCAGAGTGTGAAACAATGAATCAAGTTAATGCATAAAAATAAATAAACCTCTCTAGGAAGGAATTACAGAGTCTATTTGAGGATTAAATTAACAACCTTTAAATCGTTGACACAATATATTTCACCATAAAAAAAACAATATATATATTCTTAGAAATATTACAAACCCTCTTTCGGTAAAGAGGTCTCGGTGGAAAAGAAAATATGAAATTCAAAATTACAACTAAGCTGATCTGTAGAGCTTCAAAATACAATAAAATAATGGCCATGAACCCAGAACCTAAGAAGTAGGTCAAGGTACTTTTCTATATGAAGCACATAAAAGACACAATCACATGGTCTTCATAATGGAGCCTGGATAACTACTTACATCAATAACATAAACCACAAACTGCCTAGCCAGAAGACCGACGTAAGAATAGAGTAACCCTCAAGAGCTATAGCTATAGACCCGGGAAATTCCTAAAGTAAAACCACATACCCAGAGGCCGGATGTAGTGCCAATGCAAAACCCTTGATTGGATTTTTAGAGGAAGGCACAGAGCTTTCAATCTCGAGCGACTAAGAAAACTTCTAGTGAAACATAGTAAATTAACAAGTGAGAACTGATTAACCTCTGTAAATATTCAAAAAAAAAATATGCAATAGCTACTTAACCAACTAGAGACAAAATTCTTTACTTGGCCAAGGTTGTGGCATGAACATGACATCACACTGCCAATGAATTTCGAGAACCATCTACAAAACCTTTGGCATTTGGCAATAATTGTTTTTTATGTGAAAAATGTTGGGTGAAGGGAAATTCCATTTCATTCATTTGTTACATTCCATATTTTGTTGTCTTGAATATCTGAAATAGGATAGTTTACATGTGTGACTTCATGGTTAATGCTAGAATTCTTCTTAACAATTACTAATGTCAATTGTTTGCAATTGCATCTCTGATGGTGCATTATGAGATCACTTTGTGTCCACTTCTTGCAATCACAATGGATCGATATATGTCCTCTCGATACATAGATCTTCCTCTTGATTGATCAAGCTCTTGGAATTTATTGAAGATGATGAAAAGAACCACTAATTTAATGATGACCAATGCTCTCTACTATTAGAACATAGGAGGTTTCTCTATAGGCAGGACTAGGAACATGCATTAGAGGAATAGAGACCACCTCCTATTGAATGAGTGAACAGGAAGAGGGAGGAGGACGACTTTGATCAAGAAAATGTGTTCTTGAAACTCAATCTCTTGATCTTCAACATTGTTTCACATCCTTAGAATCAATCTTATTGAGATAGGGACCTACCTCCAACCACAGAATATCAGTTATGCTTTGGTAACAATGGTCTCATCCATAGGTTAGTGGTGTTGTTAGGGTATTGATGAAAAGTTTTGTTAAATTCATTTAAAAATGAAAATAGCTATTATGCTAATGTGGAAAGAGTAGCATCAGTTCCATGCCATTTCTTAAAAGTTGAATACCCTTAGCTATTTGGTTCAATGCTAAAAGAAGTATCCACTCTCCAATGTTGTTATGAAACCAGCTCAAGAAAATATAGAAAAGATAGATCAACGCCTTAAAATTCATCCTCCTCAAGGGGGAAACCTCCTTTACATTACATAAATGAACAATTCTTGGATGATTCAACTGACAAGACCTTCTTTCTATATATAGGAGTCTAAGGAGTCACAATATAACCTAGCCGACCTAACAATAATAATATAAAGCCACAAAAATAACAATAGAGGGATTCTATGGGGCACAATAATAATAATATGGGGACAATAGGGGCACAACAATATTAATAAGGGGTGCAACTACAATAGTAATGGGGTGATCACTAGTATTATAGGACCCAACATGCTCCTCTCCTTCAAAAGAGTGTTTTCCTCAATGCTTGAGTAGTTTTGGATGCTTCTTTATAAAATTTTCATCCTCCTATGTGGAATCTTTAGCAGATAAGTTCTTCCACTTGATAAGATACTCTGAAATTGATCGATTTCGTAGTTGTTGAGTTCTTGTTTCTCTGACTTCTTTTGGTTCCAATATAATTTTTCATTCCTCGTCAAGTTTTGGCAATATTGTTTGAACTAGGAGCTTGTCACCTATAACCTTCTTTAGACAAGAAACATGGAAAACTCGGTGCAATCGAGAAGTTGTAGGAAGCTCCAATTTGTATGCCATAGTACCAATCTTTTGCAACACCTTCT
>APFE030843296.1:52556-71642 GCA_000404065.3 Pinus taeda | reverse complement strand
CCAATCCCGCCAAGAAAGACGAGGAGCCAGACAAGTAAAAATTAAGAAAATTGTAGGTCCGATAGACCAATTTGGTCTCAGTGGACGTTAACCACCATCATCATCATCACCATCATCAATATGCTAGCCTTGCACCTTCAAAGCTCTTTCTTGCTTCCATATGAATATCTTGAAATTAGGCAGACTGAGGCTGACCACAGAATAGTTCCTTCCATTTGAGAAAAATATTCTTGAATTCGAGGATACCTACAATTCAATACATATGATATTTAGAATAATCTAATGATTGCTTTCTTTTAACAATGAAGGTGAACACATTTATCACACTCGTGACTTTTTCCTTCCATTTGAGAAAAATATTACTAAATTCGAGACTAGGTTTGTGCTATTGGGAAAAATCCTAACTTACTTACTAATTAACTACCTTGGTGACCTTTTCACAAGTTTTGTTGGGTCTACACTTTGTATGGAATGTATCCTTTCCTGGGTATCCAAATAAGATAAATATTTTCAAGATCTTAGTAGAATGCAATGGGCATAAAAGGTTCTTTAATTACCTTTCATAAGTGTTTATTCTAGCTTTCCAGTCTTATAGGTTTTCTTCCCCTATCAATCTTTTAGGGTATCTCGCCATACACTTAAGTTTGTATGACACATCGAGTAGGTAAACTTTTGTCTTGGATATTTTGTGTTGTCGAATTTTGTGCACTTGAGTGTTTATGGTCTAAGATCATCTCTTCCACTTGTAACTTGAACGAGAAGAAGAAGAATTAAAACCATCTAACACCAACTCAAAAATAGTATAGAAGGATAGAAAAAACTTCAAAAAATATTTAAAGGATGACAACCCACTTGAATTTTACAAATAAGCAATGGAACAAAAACATTCTGAAACAATTGGTAGATAATGCTTAAACGTCGATATCAAATGATATTAAAAATTGAAAATATAATAAATGACGTTAAAAATTCAAAATATTTAAGTTAATAAACTTAAAACAAATATATAATATAATATAAATAATAATTTAAAATATAAAATACAAAATTCAAATACACAATGAAATAAATAATAAAATAGTTTAAGTTTAAATACCAAACTAATAAGAAATATTGATTAATGATGTCAATAAGAATCAATGATCAATGATTTTATTGGTGTGAGAAAAGTATTTATTTAAAAATTGATAAGTCATTATTAATAAAGGTCAATAATTGCAAAGTCAATATAAATAAAAATCAATGATATTGATGATATAAGCAAAATCAATAATGTTGATGATATAAACAAAACATTATTTAGAAATTATAGTCAATAATATAAACAATAATTTTTTTTAAATATTATTAATGTGAACCATATGAGTCTTGCATCTAATTTTTAGAATAAAATTTATTACATAAAAACCAAATATTTCAAAACATCACTCCCTTTTTATTTTTTTTTAACTTAAATTTTATCTTCATAATATATAAATAATAATATATATATATATATATAAATATAGTCCATTTTATGAATTTATATATTTATTAAATTATATAATAAATAAACATATCTATATAATTTTTATATAAAATTGAAAATTAATAATTATTTTATATCAAAATATTATTAATATAATTACAAATAATTTAATAATTATTAAAATTTAAATTTTTATAAATTTTCAAACTTTATTAAATTAAATAATAATAGTTGGTTTTAAATTAATAATTTTCCTATCTTTGAGAAAATGATTTCTATCTATACTTATAGAATGCAATGCAAATTGTAGTAAAATATATTATAATTTGATCTATATGAAGGCATATTTTCTCATTATTTTAAGACCATTTTAGTTGGTTCGACGCTAAATTTTCACAATGACTTTTTATTAAAACCTTTTGTCCTTGCCCACGGAACTGCGAAAATCATTTCATCCCTTTCCCTTAATTAAACATTAATTATAATTACAATTATAATGGATATAATGGATATACATATCATTATAATAATAATAATAATGTAATTTGTATTTATTATAATATAAGTAGAGTATAAGGGTAAGGGTATATTTTAAAATTGTTTTCGTTGAGTTAAGAAATTTAAGATTAAGATTTGGTATTAATGAAATTTTATTTTATTTTTAATTATTAATGGGTAATTCCAGTTATATGGTTTTTTTTAATATTAGTGATGAGTTAATTTACATTAGCAAATAATAATTAGTAGTGGTTGTCCTGATTGTTAGTTTGATCATTTAATTAAGATAGGTTTTCCCATTTTGTAAAGAAAAAAGTGAAATATAGAAGTAGACATTTATTTTAATCATGGATAGACCAAGTGCAAAAAATCAAATGTCTTGCTATGCAAACCTCTTTACTAAAAACCATGAAAAAATCACTAGTACTTCAAAAGATTTAATCCCTCTACCCACTTCATAAATCCATGACATAAAATTTAAATTACATTTTTGGGTGCAGAAATAGATACGATATCTTGAAAGTCTTATTGAGCACTTGGATTGTATAGACTACACAACTGAAATTTATAATTATAACCAATATTTATTAAATTTTAGACAAAATAAATAAAAACAACATACTTGAAAACCATCCAATAATAAAACTACTTTTTTAAAGCATATCACATTGTTTAGAGAAGGATACATTATTTTGTTTATCAAATCTTTTTCATTCAAAATCTTGGTATGGTAATATATAAGAGGCTTTTTTTCATTGTTTTTTTATTTTTATTTTTTTGATAGTTTATGTATCTAGAGAAGGATGTATTAAAATTTTGTCACATATTTTTTTTCTTTTTCTTTTGGAATGTTATGTATTATTGAAGGGTGTATCATATTGTTTATAAAAAAAATTTATTTAAAACTTTGATAATACATTTAAAAAGATGATTCTTTTTTAAAATGTAATAATTTATTTTTGTTTATTTTTTTTGTTATGTCTGGGGAATAAATGTCTGGGGAATAAAAAAATGGGGTTTCCTCTTTACATAGGGTTGAGATCTTGACCGCTATGATTATAACATCTTGAGTGTAACCACTACATCCCAAAACATCACTCATAGTGGGGGATTGAACATGAAACCTTTCATTCACATTTACTTTACATTTTCCCCTAGAAGTTCTTTTGTGGTTAATGTTGTAAAAAAAGTTTTGGCTTGAAAATATATAAAAATATGAAATTCAAATACCATCAAGATATCCCTTATGCCATTAATATAAATGATCAACCTCATTTGTTTTTTGATTGCTAATATTCATGATAGGTATGAAGATTTTTGTTATAATTGTTTTTTGATTGCTAATATTCATGATAGGTATGAAGATTTTTGTTTTAAAGAAATTATAGAAGAGGTCACTCTTTTAAACTTTTTGAAAAAAATGTTTATGTTGTCGAAAAATAATTATGCAATATATTTCAAGGAAAAACAAGTTTTTTAAAAAGTTGTGGTTTTCGTTTGCTAAATATGTTTGTGAAGAAATCAAGCTTTCTACCAATAATGTTATAATCCAAAACGAACAATTTTCCCTCCTTCAATACCATCTTGGTTGTTGAAGTGGTTTAGAAAAACGAGTTGGGAAGCCTAACATGGTTAGTAATGTAGAATGAAGAGAAGATATGATAGTAAATATGTTAAATGATAGGAAGCTTAGAATGGGAAAGGAGGATTTCCTAAAACAGAGACAAGGGCAATGTAATAGTGGTAGGAGCTAGTGGGTATCATTTTTTATTTTAAATGGAAAAAAGGAAATACATCAGAAAATTTACCATGTTCAAATAATAGAGTGGAAGTTTCGCCTCTCTACAGGTTCTTCATAAATGCATTTAAAAATATAAAATTAATGGCAATTAAGAATTTTAATCATTAAAATTATGAAAACAGAAATTATTCAGTGTGACACTAGGCTCACAAAATCTATAAAAAGAAGAAAGAAAATGCTTGTTTTGAAAAGATAGATTATTACCATGTCATGGTTAGTGCATAACAAAGTGGATGTACTAGCAAGAAAACGACTCTATATGGAGCAAGTAATGATGTAAGATATGTAAAGTATTAGAAGGATCATAATGCATTTAGTTAATAAAGAATTGTGAAAAAAATGGAGGAAGTTTCTTTTCTTTTGTTGATGCAAACAATGGAATCCATGAATTAGTTGTGGTTATTTTATGACACCATCACTTATCTTGCTCTTCTATTAAATTTACATCTTACGGAGAACTAAACATAACCTAATTGTAGATTTTGGAATATTTTAGAAATGTAATACATATCAATGAAGCCAAATAATTAACTTTACTCACATTTATCACCATTTTAGAATATTATGAAATCGGCAATGGATGTAATAATGATTGTTATAAAAGTACCTTATAAGCAATGCATAATTATTCTTCTCAATTAGTATTACAAGTGGGATATTATGGTTAAGCAATGTAATGATGATTTAGGGTGGTGAGAGTATGTTATTTTCTTGAGGTGTTCTAGAGGGAGGATTCACTCATGCTTCTTAGCCTTTTCTAGCTTTATTTTGGTGTTGGATTTTCTCTTTTGTATATCCTTGTGGTTCTTACAAAATATCCTTCTATATTTTTAGGAATGGAGGTTTGTATCATTTGGATACTCTTCATTGATCTTTCTTCATTGGTCTTGTGGTTCATTTTCTAGGAAACTATTGGAAATTGGAGTAGATTTGGAAGAACTCTAAAGTTTGGTGGTTGAATGATAATGTGTTCTACTCCATTTCTCTTCTAAAAATAAATTACTTTGAGTATGGGTCATAAGCATGGAAGGTTATGCAAAAAGTGTGAAATATTTCAAATTTGGCACCAAGTAAGGGTGCACAAGCCAAGGAGCCAATAAAGGAGCACATGGAGGTTCCATAGAATCATAGAAACATAGACAAGCACATTTTAAAAGTGACCATAGGAGATATGGATGAAGAGAATATCAAGGCCTCAAATAATCAAAAGAAACATCTTTGAATAGTTAGTTAAATGTCACGATAGAAAACATTCATGAGTAGGAGAGACATGAGTGAAGTGAAATCTTACATATCACTAATCTTGAAAAGAAAAATAAAAAAACAATGCTACATTTGTCATTTTTTCTTGTATAAGATCATTGCAAATTAATTTTTTTATTTAAGCTCTATTTTATAATAGTTATGATTATTTAATGGGGTTGCCTTAATTAGTGATAGGCCTATAGATTAAGTATTATGTGTGAGGAGGTCCATGGTCAAATTCTCAAAATTCGTCTAGGCATATGTACATGCCTAGAGTTTATAGTTGTACTTAGCCTTTGGAATCAACCCCTTATCATGCTAATACGAGGTTGTCCCAATTACAAGTCCCAGATTCCTATAATAAGCAAAAGCAATTACTATTATTTTATTTTTCAAAGTTATATAATGTAGATATTTGTGGACATACTTATTAATATTATTTTCTCTTTTCAAATACCTTGAACAACTTACAAAATAATTTTTCAATTTTCATATTATCATATTACTAAATATTTATTTCAATTAAGTTTACTATTATAATATTTACTTTGCATTAAATTTAAATTTCAAAATATTTTTTATAATGATGATGATGATGGTGGTGGTGGTTAACATCCACTGACACCAAACTTTGGTCTATCGAACCTAAAGAAATGAATTATTTAGTTTGATTTAAGATTTAAGTCCTATACTTAAAAATCTTGGAGAGAAGCCTCTCCAGCTCACTATGATTTTGACATCGTAAAAGGCTAGGAAGGTCAATATTGGAACAAAGATTATGAAACTGAGATCTAATGTGGTTGTACGCAGGGAATTCTAAGAAAAAGTGATTTTCATCCTCGATGTTCATATTCTTACAGAGATGGCAGATCCTTTCCATCCATGGTGTTGTAGGAGTTGCCAAACGATCAATTTCACTATGGAGCTCATGAGAGTTCGTTCTAATCTCAGCTATATTAATTTTCTTCTTTGAGCTAGTTAATTTTCTAATTTATGTGCAACACTATTTAGGGTGAGGTGGCTATTAACTTTTTCTTCTAGTTGTTTAATTATGTCCTTCATTTTAAAACTTTTTAAAGTATCAACATCTCCTTGCTGGGATGTTTGGTTTGTATCTTGGTTTTGTTTTTCTATAATCTGCAACCTAGTCTCCATTGCCTCAATTTTATTCTGCAATAGTTTTATTTTATTTTTTATTTGTTTTTGGATCTTGTCATCAAGGGATGTGAATTTATTTTCTAGTATTGTTTCTAACTCTTTTTGTAGCTTCAATTATCTTTCTTCTCTAACTTTCTCTAAAGACTCTATATACTCATAAAAGCTCTGCAGTATAACTATCATAGTTCTACTTTTAGAAATCTTTAGTAGCTGTGGGGAATTATTCATACTTAAAATATATGAGCAAATATGTATTAGAAAAAGATAAGAAATGTGTGCACCTGATATCAACTAAACCAGAGAATTGGAACAGTCACACAACAATATGTAAAGCCTTCGTATAGATCATGGTACTTCGGAATCTATACTTCGGGAAAATTTACAGCGAATTTATAATAAATTAACAATAATTAACAGAGTCAGCAGAAAACCAACAAAAATTTAGAGCTTCAGTGATACAGTGAAGTTCTTCTTTTTCTGCACTTCGCTTTCGGCAGGAATTTAGAAATCGACTTCGCTCAATCGCAGATCTGTATATATGGGAACCCACACGAGGGTGCAGAGATAAGATAATTCTGTGACTATATATTTGAACTACTGCCTTCGACACCAATTATTTTATGCTGCAGAGCCCTCAACGAACGAAGGCCAAAGTGTCCAGAACCAATCATATGAACCGCAGGCCCGAAAGTGTATGCATCCACCACAGAGATATAATATACGACACCGGAGATGGAAGGCGAGAATGAAGCATATGAGGTCCAATTATTTTATGGCGCAGGCCCCTCAAGATACTCTGAGAAAATCTATCCGCGACTTTTCTCAAGACTTGGATTTCAAGCGCTATAAATCCCCTCCAGATTTCAATCCAGAAATTTTATTCGTTTCTCTGCATAAAAATCTAAGGTATCAAGTAGAGCCTTTCTGTCCTTACAAAGAGGGCCCGAAACCCTTGCGGATTTACTCGAAGAAGAAACGTGAAAACAAAAAAAAATGTCCAATTACGAAGACACTCCCACAGGAGGAGATACTCTAGTTTAAACCATTTTTAATTTTAAAAAACATAATTTTAAATTTTAAAAAACTTAATTTTAATTTTTATTCAATAAATTATTATAATTTAAAAATAATTTTTGATTAGAAAATAAATTTTAAAAATTTATTATAACATTTTCTTTTCAACATTTTGTTTTATTTATATTATTAATATTATAATTTATATACATGTTCTTAACCACACATTTAAGCATTCAACGATGTCCAGTTAGGTGCGTTTGCCTGCTTCCCGGACTCGCAGGTAGTGTGTTGATAGTACATAGTGAAAACGATCAGGTCAAAATTCCATGTTAGTTATTTAAAATGTTATTATACCAGATTTCGGTACACTGATTTTGCATATTTTGATATGCTGATTTTGCGGGGAAATGTTGAATACAGTGAAACTGTAATATATATATAATTAATTTTTTTTGAAGATAATGTATATCATTATTTTTCTCTATTTATTTTTATATATATATAAAAAGGATTTTTTTTCAAATTATTTTTATTTTATTAAGTTAAAAAATCAACAATAATTATTTTGATTAATATTTTTTAAATACCAATATATAAAATATGACACCTAAAAGTGTTTGTCATTTTATATCTTAATATTACAAAGCTCAACTCTTTCATTCATTAATTATTTTGAGATTAACAAACCCATATTAAACTCTCAGGATTTATTCTAATCTGTATAATATAAGACAAAACAAAAATATTTTTTGAAACTTTTAAATCTTTTATTTTATATTTTATATTAAATATATATATAATCAAATGGCATTGTTCCAATATTGCTTTAGGAAGGTCACGGTGACACACATTAGCTATTCAAAGGTGGAGACGGGTCTGGCCCCCAGTAATTTTTAATGGAGTTGTTTATATAGGTGGAGAAATTACTTGTATGGTTAAAAGTTGTTGGAATTTGGGCAAAAAAATTCAAATTTTTTTTAGAGATAGTATTCCAATACTGTTTTATGGTAGAAATGCATTTAGCACCATCAAAAACGTTTAAAACACCTAAATTTTTGAAATTTAATAACTATAACTTAAATTTACAGAAATCCTTACCAGATTTTCTCTAAATATAACTAGAATTTGCATAACTTTCTGAACAAAATTAAACCACTGGCCTAGCTAGCGAGATCCATTATGTATGAGTGGACCACACTCTTCGTACGGCACTATTCCAATGGAATCTTGTGGGGAAGGGGAGACGGGACATACCAGTGGAATGTAGGGAGGAGGGGCCCACAGCTCGGCATATTCCTTTGGTATTACAGCAGCACCGGACTCATGCTGAGGTCACGTAACCCGAACAACCTTATAAATTGGGAGTTGTCTTTAATGCGATTTTTTGAAAGCTTTTCCGGTGGCTTTTTCCGATCAAAATCCGGCAGTAAATTACTGGAATCACAAGTTTGATAGCTAGTTTCTGCACAATCAAAGCATTCCAGGGGTTTTTCAGGGTGCTGAATCCAAATATGCAGTTAAAAAACCATTTTAACTGCAACAAAAACCATTTTAACTGCAATTTCTTCCGCCGGATTCTGTCACCGGAATCTCCAAAAAGTCGCATTATAGACAACTCCTATAAATTGAACCTACTGCTCCTGCGATAATTCAAGCTCCATACTAGTGTTCCCAAACTCTCCTGTCTCCTCTATAGTTAAGAAGAGGCGCAGAATGGCACCGAAAGCAGACGAAGTAAAACTGTTGTTGATAAAGGCGAGTCCCTATGCCATGAGCTGTGCCATCGCCTTGAGGGAGAAGGGCGTGGAATTTGAGGAGGTGGACCAAGATCTCACGGCTAAAGGCCATCTCCTCCTGCGGTCGAATCCCGTCTACGAGGAGGTCCCCGTGGTCATCCACAACGGGACACCCATTGCTCAATCGCTTGTGATACTTGAGTACATCAAGGAAGTCTGGCCACCCTCACACACCACGCCGTCTCTTCTGCCAGGTTCCGCTTACCACAGATCCCTCTCCCGATTCTGGGCCGATTTCGTCAACAAAAAGGTCTCACTCTCTCTCTTCCTTTATTATATCTAATTTCTCTGCTTCCTTTAATTTGTTCGCTGCCCTAACTGCTGCCTCGTTTTCTGTTTACTGCACAGTTTTTCGTTACAGGGATCCACCTCCTGAGGCGGGTCGGGGAAGACCATGCGACCGCACGAAAAGAAGTGGTGGAGCACTTTCTAACATTGGAGAAGGGAATGAGGGCTATTGGCTCGGAGGGGCCCTTCTTCTTGGGTAAGAAGATGAGCATGGCGGATGTGATGTTGGCGCCCTTGATCACGTGGTTACTCACCTTTGAAGAGCTGGGTGACTTCAAGTTCCCTGGTCCGGACAAGTGCGCTCGCATCCACAAATGGTTGGCTGCCATGCGAGAGCACCCCAGTGTGGCGGCCTCCCTTCCGTCTTCGGACTGGCTCTGGGAAAACATTGCGGCCTGGCGCCGCTATATACTGGAGCATTTTCCGGATGGACTTTACAGCAAATTTCCCCAGAACTAGGTTTTGTTTTCATTATGTTCTCCCACCTTCTGATAATTAAACGTAAGAACCTGTGTTTTCAGTTTGCCCCTTTCACGGGACTTCCGTAGCGCTTCTGGTGTAATAAATCAAGCGTATGTATTTCATTTTCCATTGTTGAACAATCTAACGTATTACGTCCAATTCCACCACTAACTTATTTTGCCTATATATTCCACCAATTTTCGTGGCCTGATTGGGATTGGACCTAATGAATCTCGGATCGCAGTGATGGTGTTGTAATAGTTGATTTAATAAGCTGGTAATGTATTTCATTTTCTCAATATATCGGATGTGATCTAATGGATCATGAATCGCAGTGGCAGTGGTGCAATACGTAAGCCTAATTTATTTGATATCAGTTTCTAAATATTGGGTAATCTCCAATTTTCAATCGGCTAAACTAATAGAGTTCCTTGTTATGAGTTCTTTATCATGTCCGACTCTGCATGATCGTTTTTGAAAAATAACTTTAATCACATATTAAATAAAAAATGCTTTTAATTTATAACCTAACTTGATCTTAGTGTGAACTCTATCAAATTTATTCTGCATCTTATTAACAATATTTTTCCTTCACGTAATGTTTTTTAACCTTCCCGTTATAAAATTTAAGTTTGGAAAGAACCTTTGATTTTTATTTTTGGGAAAGAGTATCATAAATATCTGCATGTCTACATTATTATAATAACAATTTTAATATAAAGGTAAAATATTTTTTTGGCATTATTCTAAAAATTATGTTTTTTTGTCTTGAAAGTTATGAATATTTTGAGAAAACAGGGAATTTTGTGAATCCAAGTAAAAGCTATTAATATTGATAATTTTAGGTGCCCTAGGCATTTTTGATGGTGCTCAATCCATTTCCACCATAAAAAACATGATTCAAACACTGCATCTATAAGATTTTTTGAATTTCTTTTACCAAGATTCGACCCAATTTTAGCAGTCCAGGCAATTCCTCAGCGACTCCATTTTTTGTCATGGTCTGTTAAAAGAATAAGGTATATGAAATGGTTTCTTTTGGCATTTTTTCTAGTTAATTTAAGTAAAATACTATATAGATTTTTAAAAATTTGAATTTAAATTGTTTAATATATAGAATTTCAGTATCTGAAATTGTTTTCCAGATGGTAAATTTATTTGTACACTCAAAAATACATTCTGAATAAACAAATCACATTTTTTCTTGAAATTATTTTATAATATTCCCATGAAAAATCTATTTAATCTGAAAATTAAACTAAGCCAAAAATAATAATCATTTTTTCCATTATTAAAAAAGCCTCAATTCACCCCAAAATATATATATATATATATATATAATGTATCAATAATTAGAATCTATTTATCTTATATGATATAATATATTCAGCTCACGTGCTTTCATTATCAAGTGTGTTGGAAGCTAACCTAACCATGACAATGATTTGAGCGTATTAAACGATGACGAATCTAAAGAATCAGGTCAACCGTAATCGTGGTTTAAATTAAATAACATAGAGCATTTAGGCGGGTTATTATTTAAATCGATTGATGTTGAGTAAGGATTACTTCTTTTTTTTTTAGGAGAAAAAAAGCATGATATATTATATTGAGTCAATATAAAGACAAAAGTACATATATGTGCGATCTATATCTTTTCCATGTTCAACAGATTATATCAGATTTTTTAAATAGATAACTGTTCAGATGTCTAGAGCATGAGGACAATAATATAAGTAGTTGTAAACAAAATTATCAAATATGAAATGTTCTTGGTCCCAATATGCATATGTAGTGTATGGGCGTCACAAGAAGATCAATACAATCAAATATCAGCAGATCCATATATCATAGTTCGTGTGGCCATGATATTGTCCAGAATGGACGAAACAAAGAAATTGAATCATTGAAGATTCGAGAGTTCCGCCACTTCCACGCAGTCTAGAGAAAGATAAGGATGAGGAAACGCCAATTCCCTCTTTGCCGACTCCACCAGATGAGAGCTGCATGAGAAGAGTCAAAAACAGTAAGTGGGAAAACAAAAGTATTTGCCAATACATAGCAGACACGTTGTATAGAAGGGTATTGGAAAAACATGTGCAAATTTGTTTCTTCATCTGCTTCGCACAAAGCACATCTGCTAGGACCATGCCAACATCGCTTCCTTAGGTTGTCCTATGAGAGGTTCTTGTTGTGGAATACCAGCCACGCAAAATGGATGTATTTAAGTGGACATCTTGCCTTCCAAAAAACAATCGGAAAAAGTAATTGAGCATTAGGAATCCTGTGACTGATCATATCTGAATATATGTCTCTTACAGAAACAGGCTTCCGAGCATTACAAACAGTCCATATGAGATGATCTACAGTTCCATGTCGCTGAAAGCCACCTCGGTTTAGAGTGACCGTAATGGATTTCCAGATGCCATCCAAAATTTCCGGCAAGTTGAGAGCTGATCCATCTTTCCAAATTGGGGATGTGTCGTGCCATTCTTCAATGAGTTTGTTCCATGTGAATATACCATGCCGATGAAGATGTGAGGAGAGGTCCTTTGGGATATTTATGTCGCCATGACCGCATAGAATAGGGTCAATGCCAATGAGAGCACGGCAACCGGTGGATAACCTCCATCGTAATCGGGACATGAAATATGGTTCGATCTTCCGCATGCTGAGCCATATGGCAGATCCATTCTGAGGCCCGATAACCCCAAGCCTGTACCAGAATTCTATATTCCTGCCCTTCATGTATTTCTGTCTGATAAGGATGCTCCATGGGTTGTTTCCGAAAATTCCTCTCCATAAGGTGCGGCATAAAAGCACACAACCAAATAGTTGCAGATCCTTTAAACCCCATTCGCCAAATTGTTTAGGAATGGAAATAGCATTCATTTTTGCAAGGTGGTATTTTCTATGCACAGACGAACCACCCCAAATGAAATTAGCGGTAATTTTGTTAAGTCGCTGAATGATGCATGAAGGAAGATAGAACAAGTGAGCCCCGTAAACAGAAATCTGAGACAAGACCGCCGTAGCTAATATCACTCTGCTAGCCAGTGATAGGGTCCTGTATTCCCATGACGATTTTTTTTTGTAAAATCTCTCAATCAACCACTCCCAGTCTTTGACTAAGTAGTTGTTTGTTTTAAGATGAAAGCCTAGATATGTAATTCCATTTTGAAGCGGACAAGGGAGAACACCAAACATGGCTACGATTTACTTCCTTAATATTAAAATTGAAATTTTTTAATGAAATACAAAAAGGAGTATTAATGTATTAATCACAATGTTAATGTTAGGAATAATATTAATATAATATAATATATTGATTAATATTAAAAATTAAGTTTCTATTTATATTAATTATATTTTTTCTATAAAATAAACTATAGTTTTTATTTCATTTTTGTATATACACACGTAGTTTGTATTTCATATTATTCTAGATGTGCCTTCGGTTTGTTTTGATAATTTTATATTTTCCATCACTTTCTAAGCCGATTCAAATACATAAATCTCTAAAGATTACATTAAATAATTGGTGAAAAAATTAGTTGTTTTCATCTTGTGTCTAGTAGACTAGTATCTTAGAAACCAAACTATTAAAATGAATTTGTTTAACTTAAAATTATTAGCCATTAGCCATAGGGCATGTGATAAAAAACATAAGGGTTTCTTTCTCTCCATTCCTCTATCATTCATAAGCCTTTGTCCATCTCCAAACCATTTCTTTAAAGTCGATGGACTCATTAATTTCTCTCTCTGTATATGTGAGAATATGAGAAATCATTAAAAGAGTCTGTCAGTCAAATTATTTCTTCCTAAATGGGAGCAAGCGTTAATTTCTTTCATTCTTGTGTTTTGTTTAACTAGTTAATTACAAACATTGAGTTCCCAAAAACTTTTTGATGGTCACAAACTTTGTCTTTTACATAAAGTAACATATTCTTCCAAGCCAAAAAAATTTCATGGTTATTTGATCCTAGGCCAATGCCCAATTGTTCTTAGAAAAAGTGTAAATCATATAGATAGAGAACAAGGCCTCCCCCACTACTTTGTTTCTTGTGTCTAGAAGCTCAATCAAAGAAGACATGCTATTTTGAGTGATCATGATTTTCTTCTACAATTATTCTAGAACGGGTTTCTCCTTTGTCCTACATAGATCATGCTAAAATTGCTAGTGATTTAGCCATCACCTGCCTTTAAGTAGACTGTTTGTCGTGCAGTATGACTTTATTTCAATCTAATCAAACCCGCTAAACTATGAGTGGTGGAAGAGATTTGAATAAACAAGTGGATGGGTTAGAGTTTCATGCTCTCCAAGCTTCCTCTAGGCCTACATCCTCCGAAACATATATTAATTATATTGATGCTTTAACATCAATATATTAATAAATGATTAATATGATTGACAATGATTAATTATAGTTAACTATGCTTAACCATTAATGATCATGTTAGCCACATGAACCATGTTTTAGTTGGTTGACAAAACATATTAAATTATTACATCTAGTAATATTATTACATAAATAATTATTACATGTTATTGATAATGTATTTATGGTGTTATTAACAATATTGTTTTGTTTTTAAAGAAGCACATATTCATTTCATTATAGAAGCTAGATTGAAGGCAAGGACCTTGTAAATCATATTCCAGTCAGTCAGCTACGACTATCCAAAAACTCCATATCATATTATCATAACTTACATCTGATTCACAAATTATAAGCATGAATTGATTACTTCCATAGATTCTCCAAAACACACCAACAAATACTGAATATCTACAAAACATAACAAGAAAATATAAACTTAATGAAGCTACATTTCTCCCATCTCAAGAGTAAGCTATACTTTAGTTTCTTCTACTCCAAGCTCATTTGGAATGACTTACTAGTCAGTTGCACCATAATTATTTTCCTCGCCTGTCTTCTATACACACTCAAGCTACTCCAAGTGGTATTTGACTGCTTGAATGTGTGCCTCTGCACCATGCCCTTCTTCAACGCTCACCAAAATTTCAACTCAAAACTCAAGAATTTCATTTTCTAGCTAAAGGAAACCCAAACTAAGCTCCAATAGGCCCAAACATTGGGAGAGTAATTCATTTTGTGCCCTTTATTCTACCATTATCATCTTAGCATTATGAGATATCAAAGTGATTATGAACTCCAAGGCCCTTGCCATCCTAGAAAGTGATAATTTAATCTCCTCCTCTGCATCCCCTAAACTGCACTCCATGGCTTTGATATTGCACTAGAAGTGACTCTAAATTTGACAAATTATATTTCTTATGGCAATTTCGTTTCCTTGAGACTCACCCCAATAGTCCATAAACGCGTTCAAGTCATCCCTCCTTGCAAAATTTTCGTACCATGCACCATTAATGCCTATTTTGATCATTGATACCTAATGTGTAGACACCATTATGGAAAGATTACAAACACAATGAGATTCAATGTGATTTACACCTGCGAACTAGAGTTCAATTACAAAAAATGAAACTTCACATATTCAAATTACTCTAAGAATCAAGTCATTCTTGCTCCAACTATCCAGTGCCCATTTCAATATGACGTTGATGATTGAAGTGTCCATGGTGGGAAAAACTCCAAATCGACCAAATTCCACCACAATATCACATTTAATAAGGATCCATTACAATGAGAGGTTGAAATAAATGAAATGACCCGACTTGTTGTCATATGAATCATTTTCCCTAGTAACAAATTCATATTCAATTGATTTTTTATCATTTATGTATTACTTTGGTTATTATATCATCATTTTTTATCCTTATCACTCCTTATTCCAATTGGATACCTTGATTAGCCAAGGAGTGAGCCTCCATGTTAAGCTTTTTCTTAATATGATAAAATTCAATCAAGTCAAATTTGTCCATTATTAACTTGATTCGATGTAAACTAGAGAGAAGGGATTAAACATCGTTTCCTCGACATTCAATAATATGCTAGATAATATATCATAGAATCTCCGAAGATCATCAATTGGCGAAGACCTCTAGAGTGATCTAATTCCAAACCCTACCATAACGTTAAACACTCAACCTGATTATATGTTGAAATTCCTAGACCTCAGGAAAAATGGATCTCTCTTTCTTCATTGGGGTGAAACCGACCCCTCCTACTCCCCCCTCCCCATAACTAGTGTTATTGTTTTTTTGGTTGGCTGACCATGGGGTTTGAACCTAGAACCTCATGGGATATAACTCCTCATTATAAAGGTAATCATTGATAGATCTATCCCATGGGCTTTAGAATATTAATCAACAAGTGTATGTTACTAATCATATTATTAATAATATTAATGTTATATATTTTATTTTCATTATTAATTAATTTTTATATTTTAATATTAATAACATATTATTATTATTATTATTATTATTATTAATGTTAAAAATTATTAAATGTTATTTATGAATAATAATATAATACCATTTATATTAATAGAGTTCATGTTATTAATTAACCCCTCTCTCTCTATCTCCACATGCGCGCCGGCGCACACAAACATATATTGAGAGTGGTGAGCCTACATCATAGTCATGTTTAAGAATAACAAGTGAATAAGGCAGATAATTAAAGCGGTGATTTAACATCTATGAGTGTTTTGATAATCACTTGATTGTCGCCTATTCAATACCCACCAAATAAATGTTTTTAATATTACAATATATTTGTAATAATCAATCTTTTTAATAAATTAAAGCATTTTTTTATTTATATTTGTATTTATAGCTAATAATATATTAATATTAACGTAAACCTAATTCCTTAATGTTAAGCATAATTTTGTAATGTTTATTTTATTAATTTCATTTTACAATTAGATTTGACTATATTATTTATGATCAAAGTTTATGTACGAATATGTTCATGAGAATGCGATACTATTTTGGAACATTATATTATTAAATTCTAAATTCTATCACACGATTATTTTCACTGTTTTTAATATTAATATTAATAATGTAAATAATATTAACAATAATACGTACATAAAATAATATGATTACATTGAGTCTATTAATATTTTGATAGACTTAATATACTTAATTTTATAAATGGATTGTATTTCGAATATTTGTATTTGTAATTAGTAATGCAATGATATTAATGTGAAAACTAAGTTGTAGTATTAAATGTAATTTTAGAAACTTTATTTTAATTTAATTTAAAATTTATTTTTAATGGTTAAATTTTACTTTTAATATAAAATTCTAGTTCTACAAAATAATCCATTTTTTTATTTGCCTGACCAATATATTAAATTATATTATATAATAATATAATGACATAAAAAGAGGATTGCTATTGAAATTTAACGATTTGGGAACTGAGCTCTAGCGCGCGCTTTGTTGCTATTGCGGCCACCTACATCTTCTACAGCGAGAGAGCCCGCCATTTCTCCTCTAGATCGCTCGGTTTCCTCCCAGATGGCCCCTCTGGAGGCTCCACCAAAGGAGGCAGCTTAGCAACATGCTTTTTCTGCACTTATCAACTCCTTACCGCCCCAACGAGCTCGTCCTGCTATCTCCAAATTCGTTAAAAAAATTGAAGGATTACAGGAGGTCTCCCTTCCTCCTACCTTGTCTAGAATTGCTGCTCTTGCTTTGGTAGAAAAGGGACTGATAGGACAATTTACAGGTCTTTGTCCCTCACCAAAAATTGTTCAGAGGTGGGTGGAAAGGAATTGGGCAGACAAAATTCAAGGGAAAATTGCTATTAGATTCTACGGGAAGGGATAATTCACCTTCCACTTTGAGACAAAGGACGACAAGGACCTGATATTTCACAATGGCCCTTACTTCATGGACTCCAGAGGTCTGTATTTAAACAAATGGACGCTAGATTTCGATCCAGGGCTAGATATCCCTAATGCGGTTCCTGTTTGGGTTCGTCTCCCTCATCTCCCATTGCATTGCTGGGGAGATGAATCAGTGTGTGCCATTGGAAATGCGGTCGGCAAATATATTGATCTGAGCGAGCCAAGAGACAATATGCAGGAATGTGCCCATATCTGTGTCGAGGTTGATCTTGGTAAAGGCCTTCCAGAAGCCATCAAGCTCAAAGTTGATGAATGGTCGCACATACAACAGCTCGACCACGAACAGATCCCCTTCAAGTGTAAGGTATGTCATGAGTATGGTCATTTTGCTAACCACTGCACTAAGCTCATTAATGTTGATAACAACTCACAAGAACAACAATGGGAAGTGGTAAAAAAGAAAAAATCAGCCCCTGGTCTCAATCTGTCCAATGAATCTGGACCTTCCTCTCATTCCCCCCCCTCCTCCCATAACCCTTCCGCCCTGCCCCCATCCCCTCCTCCTTCCTCTCCTCATCAACCTTAATCCCCTGGAATGAAGAAATCCCTTCAATCACCTCCATCCTCCAATCCCTTCCATGTCCTCTCCCTCCCCGAAGATGATCCTATTCCCTTGAATCTACCTGAACCCCCCTCTTCCCCCCATTCTATGACCATCCCCCCCCACCTTTTATCAGTTCCCCTCCCTCCTAGAATTACTTGCAGCAACTCCAAGGACCAGGGATCCTCTCTAGATGGTCAAAAGAAGTCGGGAAGAAAGACCTCCAAGTAGCATAGGGATGAGAATGCACAGAAAGATATAGCTCTAGGACTGCAGAATCCAATAAAATCTTACATTCAGGGCACAAAAGATCAAGAAATAGCAAGCAGAGACAAGGGAGGCAGAGCACCTCCTCGAATCACAAGTTTGAAATGATCAAAATCCTTTCATGGAACAACAGGGGACTTGGGCACCCCTCCAAAACCAACGCTTTAAAAGATCTTATAGCACAGGAGAAACCTTCCATTATCTTAATACAAGAAACAAAGCAAAGAGAACCATAAACCAACAAGATTATCGAAAGGCATAAGTGTTATAAAGGAAGCATTTGTGAAGCTAGAGGGGCATCTGATGGAATTACTACCTTCTGGAATCAGGATGAATGAAATAGCGAAGTTGATCTAATATAACAACATTGGATAAAAACAGTGTTGAGAAATAACATGAGTAAATAGTAGATTGTAATTTTTAATGTTTATGCCCCTAATCACTACAGGGATAAAGAAGTTTGTTGGGACTCTCTCAGTGAAAATAAAATGGAAGAAGATAACAGTAACATCATCTTAGGAGGCGACTTCAACTTAATCTTACATGGCAATGAAAAGCGTGGGGGAAGCTTTATGCTAGATCCATTTAGAAATCAAATGGAAAACATAATATAAAGCGGTGAGTTGATAGATATCATTCCAAAAAATCGAAAATATACATGGAGTAATCGTAGACTGGGTAGTAGTAA
>APFE030843296.1:32567-44725 GCA_000404065.3 Pinus taeda | reverse complement strand
TATCTATAAAAAAAATTATAGTTTTATCTATATGAACCCACATTTTCTCTTATCTTAAGATAGTTGTAGTTCGCTGAATTTTCACTATTATCATTTATTAAACCTTGCGTCTTTGATGAAACTATATGGAAACTCATCTGATTCTTTTTTCATTAAGTACTAATTATAATTTATATAAATATAATAATATTCTAATATATTATAATAGAAGTAAAATATAGGGTTTGGAGTATGTTCTAAAATTTCTCTAGCTTAGTAAGAGTTAGTTTTTTTGGAATTAAGGAATTTGGTTAACGACTCAAGATGTAGAAGCATCTCGCATAAGTGAAATCTTGTCTCACTAGGTAGCTCCAATTGGCATGGTTTTCCCACTATGTATATTGGACCTGGACCACCATCAAGTAATTCCAAGTGGGGTGGTTTTGCCACTATGTATATTCGGCCTTGAATATGCCCTAAAACTACTTCTGTGTGTAATTTAGGTGGCCTGGTTTTGTTACTATGTATATGAGGCCTACAGTATGCCTTAAAACTACTTCTGCTTGTCCAAAAGTTGGTATTCCTCCGTTGCCCCCTTACAAACCACCGAAAAGTAATTCTAGGTGGTGTGCCATGGTTTTTCTACTCGTTCGCGTGGTTTTCCCATTGTGTATATTTGGCGTGGAGTATGTCCTAAAAAACATATAACTCTAGGTGGCATGGCATGGTTTTCCTATAGGTTCTACCATGGAGCCTAACCCCAAGAGTCTCTCTCTCTCTCTCTCTCTCTCTCTCTCTCTCTCCCTCTCCCCCTCTCTCTATATATATATATATTAATATATATATAATATATAAATTAAATTTCAATTTGAATGGAACAATGCCTTGAATCTTGGATAGTTGGATGGGTAACTACCCATATAAATTGTAATCCACCAATCTTTGTTAGATTAAAAAAAAAACAAAAACACATACCTTAAAAGCACAAATATAAAATAGTAAGACTCCTTTAAATGTTAATATATATATAATATATATATATATATATATATATATATATATATATATATAGATAGATAGATAGATAGATAGATATATAATTTGCTTTATATAATTGTAATACTTCCATAATGTTGAAAATATTTTATTTACCATAGTAAAAACAAACTGAAGGATTGTTGTTATTATCTGTTTGAATTAACTAATATTTTAATTTTATTGAAAAATGAGAAATGATTCCTAGTGAAGAGGAGATCATGTAACTTCTCATGATGGAAGTTAAAAGAAACAGTTGCTAGAACCCTAACTACCTCCCCTAACTATGTAAGGCTTCCAGGAAAAGGAAGTGAGGGGAGGAAAAAATTGCGCTGTAGAGACAGGTAGAGAAAAGTGGGAAAACACTTGCTAAGTCTGGTGAGGACCAGATAGCAAGAGTGTGGTGCGCAAGCAACTTGCAGAAGACTAAAGGTCTTCTGAACAAGCTAAGGGGGAGATTTGGTCCCGAAAGACAATATCATGGTCGGGAGGATTGACTAGCTACAGCCAAAGGAGACCTCTTCCTGTGGAGTTACTTAATTATAAGAAACTCAGGCATGAGGTACCTTCTAGAAATTTTGTTGATATAATTGAACTATGTTAGAAGAGAGTTCTGCAAGAAAAAGGATTCTAAAATTCTTGGCTAGTATATATATTTATAGAAAGACTCAGTTACATTTTTAATTACAGAGTTTGATATAACGTAAGGATTTTAGAGGAAGATGCAATTGTCAAAGTGGGATTATCTCACAGTGAATTTTAGTTGTATTAATTGTGGAAGACACTATTTTGTTGACCTTAAAGGAATTGGTAGATTGTCAGTTAACTTTGAAAAGAAAATTGATATTACAGCTCTGTATTGTAAGTTAACTTTGAAAAGAAAAATGATATTACAGTTTTGTATTGCCAGTTATTCTTGAAAAGGAAATAATATTACATTTTAGTTTTGGCAGTTAATCTTTACAAAGAAAATGTTGTTACCGCTCTGTTTAAAAGCTGGTAGAATGACAGATAATCTCAGTGGAAAGAAAATTAAAGGTAGTTTTGTAAAATGCGAAATTAAATAAGACTACAGTGATAGAACATGTTATAGACCACCTGGCTAAACTATACAAGCATTGAAGAAAATGAAGATAGTTGATTGATATAGAAAGATAGGACTCTGTACTGAATTTTAACCACCATTGTAACGAAAGAAATATTTCGTGTATACTAAGTGAGAGTTGAAAGTAAACAACAGGTTGCATGCATTTTAAAGACAAATTAATTGTAAAAGAATTAAGCTATGGAGTAATCAGCAGCACATAGTAGGGTACACATAGGACTCAGGGATATGAACCTGGGAGGGACTTAGTATTAACTGAGACCAATAATCCTCTTCAGAACCCTACTCGTCGTTCTAGAAGTTACAGAGGGGTGAAACCCTCTGGTGATAACTCTTTAGAATCTGATGTACCGAGGGCGGACATTACAAAAGAATTCAATAGCCAAAGGGAAATATAAGCCCTAAACCTTGTAAGAGAGAAAATCAAACAATTAATTAACAAAATCGTCCAACAGTTAGGTGGAAGGACCAAAAACCTTAATGGCAGTCACTAAAGAACTCTGTTACTAACATACCAAAATTAAAGAGGGTAACAAAACAACACGCAAGTCTAAGGCCATATTTCAAGCTTGTGAAACCGTAACGAAATGAATGTCTCACCAAAGAACCGAGCAGTCTCCACATAACTTTCATGGAAGATTAATGAATAACCAAACCCATAATCATAAATATATATAACGGAAAGAAAAGCTTGATACAAGAAGGTATTGTTTCTGTTGTGTGCTAGAATAACCATATTAAATAGAAAAACTATTAAACAGTTGTAATCTGAAAGCCTCAGTTATTACAAAATAAAACACCAAGAGATCTACACAATCCTGAGAAGTAGTAAGCTCTGAAATAGTAACAGGGTCGTAGCCTCAATTTGCTAGACATATACAACTTAGGGTAAAACCCCTTAAAGTTCTAACCTTTAATAGACTGAAATGCTGACAAGCAAACGAACACCATAGAATTTGCAGAGAGCCGAGACTCAGTCTACACTTTAAGCCTTCACCATCCAGCCAGAGGGCACCCAAACCAGGGTATGATCTTACCCCGACGCCGTTGAAGACTAATGCTGAAGAAGCGTCTCCCCACTAGGTAAAGCCAAGAGCCAGGACCGTAACTAGACAACCTGCGGGGTATTTCAATCCACAAGAAAATGATTAGAGCATGTGTCAAGGCACATAACACATTCAACCATGAATGGTAAGGAAGAAAGGCATGATCCAGTTTGCAAAAAAACAAATTACCTGTAGACGACTTGTCCGCTGCCAGACCCTAAGTTTGAAATGGTACAAACTTCATCAACGTAAATTTGAGCATCCAGATGATCGGAGCTGCTGAAGGAAGGGTCGCATCAGAGCAGGCTCCACAGGAGACCTGCCTAGCAAATGAGGTCAATCCCATAAAAATCTAGAGAAGAGGAAAGCCCCGAGAAGAGCGCCACCATCGATGAGGGCAGGGTTTCCAAGTGGAGCAGGTGAGGTCGGACGGCCTGCTCAGGCCATTTACAGGATGAAGCAAGTGGTGTTAATATCAACCTCAGCAGGCATGGCATGCCACGTGATGGCATCGGCATGAAAACACATATTGGTTTTGAAATACAAGCCGTGTGGTTCTCAAACCATAAAACCAAACCCTCTGACATTAAAGCGTTTATTAGTGACACAAGTACAGTAGTGTTATTCATAAATTCTGGAGATGCATATATACCGAGAAATGAGTACTGTAGACGAGCTTTGTAATATAAAGTAATTTCTTTTTAATGCGACTGTATTTTAGTAGTTTTTTTTACGATGGAGCTATTACAAGTGGTATCAAAGCCAAGCTACAAAACTGCAGCCTTCGACAAGTATATCCAATGGAGACAAACAGATGATGTGTCATTCTTTTGTTTTTCTCAACCAATTAAAAAAAAAAACAGTTGTTGTGCTAATTTTCTTTTTACCTGTGTATAGCTCAGGAAACAGTCAACATCAGATTATGAGGAGAATGGACAGCTTCCCACACAGAAATGTGACTGGATAGGGACCCGTAACAAGCCTAGAAACTAACCCTGAGATATGGGTACAGCTAGGAGAAGAGACGCGCAACACGAATTTGATGATATTAGAGACAGTTCAGGACCTGAAAAATGAGATGGCTCGCTTACGGGAAGATAATGCCAGATTAACTATGGAACAGGAAAGGATCATGAAAAGTCTCTCTGATAAGTAGAATCAGCGTCCTCTAAATCCCAATCCTGAATGGCCACGAGTGTCAAAAGAACAAGGCTATCGCACAGATCCGCAAGAGTCAGAAGGAAGGGAAGAGAATCAAGAGGAGAAGTCGGACAATGCCTCCGAGCACCAGTCATCAAAAATACAATGGATAAAATTACAAGGGGAGTTTAGGAAAATAAAACCATCACACTTCGATGGAGAGCTGGAGGAGGTAGCCAAAGCTTGGTTGATTAACATGAACAAATATTTTCAATTATACGAATACGATCACAATCTCAAGGAGTGGCTGGCCATTTTCCAACTGCAAGGAAAAGCCACCTGGTGTTGGGAGGAATTCAAGATTGTACAGGGGGTCAGTGAAAAAAAATATAACTTGGTAAATTTTCAAAAATACTTCAAGGAAAGATACTCGTCTGAGAGATTTTTCAATGAGAAAGCAAGGGAATTCCATGATCTGTGACTTGGACAACAAACTATGGATGAGTTTATCACCCGATTCACCTCGTTGCTCTACTATGTGCCTTATATACGAGAGGAGAAGGCTAATACGAGAGGAGAAGGCTAAGGTATAATGGTTTGTTAGTACTTTACCCTTGGCAATGAGGGAGAGAATTGAGTTTAACAACCAAAAAATGATGGATGAGGTGATACAAAAAGCCAGGATTTGTTATTAGCAAAGTAAGCAGAAGGGAAAAATTGTAGGAAAGAGGTGGGTTGACAAGCGTGGTAATAAGGTGACCAGGAACTCTAAAAGAAACTGTGGTAATGTTAATAAAGGATTTTCCAAAGTGCAGAATAACATAAATCTGTAAAAGAATCCATTCAGATTGAAGCCACCCATTGAGTCTAGAATCAACGAACAATCTGGAAAAATCGTCAATGAAGGGACAGCAAGACCCCCAGTACAATGTTGGGGTTGTGGAGGGCCTCATTATGTTAAGAATTGTCCTCATTGGAAAGGAATTGAAAAGGTTTCGCAGATCCATGAAGCATCTACAATTGGTGATGTGGGCCGGAGTCTATGAAGAATTAATGCTTCTCTAGAGGATCGACAAACAGACTACCAGCGGACTATGGTGGAGTTTGAAGGTAAGATATGTGATTATTCTGTAACTGTTTCAATTGATCTGGGATCTACATTAAGCTATATCATTCCTAGAATTGTGGAACAATGTAAACTATCAACTGTTAAGTTTAAGGACCCTTGGCTAGTACGGCTAGCAGCAGGGGCACAAGGACGAGTGTTGGCTAAGTTAAATAAATGCCCCTTGAAGATAGCACGTCAGCCAGTGTTGGCGGATCTAAATGTGCTTCCCCTTAGTTCGTATGATGTGCTGATAGGCATGGACTAGCTAGAGAAGTGCTGGTTCATTATAAATTGTAAAACAAAAACTATCTTCTACAAGGATGAACTCGGGAAAGAGTAGGAAATGCAGCACATTTAGAGACCTGTGCAGATTTGGCCATTAACTACCTCTAACTTGGAAAAATCTATCAAAAAAGGATGTCAGATTTATGCCATCCAAGTGGGCTATGCCAACACAAAAGACAAGACTACTACATTGGAGAGTATTCCATTAATATGAGAATTTGCAGATGTGTTTCCAGAGGACATACAAGGACTACCACCCAAAAGAGACATAGACTTCACTATCAAACTGGTGCCAGGAGCAGCCCCAGTATCCCGAGCTCCTTACCAGATGAGCATGCCAGAATTAACTGAATTGAAAATGTAGTTGTAGGAGCTGTTGGAAAAAAATTACATCCACCCAAGTGTGTTACCATGGGGAGCCCCTGTGTTTTTCATTAAAAAGAAGGATGGGACCCTTCGAATGTGTATGGACTATTGCCAGTTGAACAAATTCACAGTCAAGAATAAATACCCTTTACCCTATCTTGATGAAATTTTTGGTCAGGTAAAAGGGGCAACGGTATTCTCAAAGATTGATTTGCAATCATGGTACCACCAAATCAGAATTAAAGAGGAAGACATAGCGAAAACTGCCTTTAGAACACGATATGGACACTATGAGTTTGTGGTGTTACCATTTGGGCTAACCAATGCCTCCGCAACCTTTACGTTCTTGATGAACAACATATTTCACCAATATCTAAACAAGTTTGTGTTAATTTGTATTGATGATATATTGATATATTCCCAGAATATGGAGGAACACAAGGAGCACCTCAAAACAATATTGCAAACCCTCCAAAAACATAAATTATACACTAAATACAACAAGTGTGATTTCTTTAAAGAACAAATTCAATACTTGGGGCATATAATTACGAAAGAAGGGATCGCTGTGGATCCCGAAAAGATAAGAACCATAATGGAATGGCCTCTGCCAAAGGATGTGGTAGACATAATATCCTTCATGGGACTACCAGGGTACTACAAACGGTTCATGGAAGAATTTTCAAGAGTGGCTTACCCCATCACTTCCTTGTAGAAAAAGGGAAAAGCTTTTAAATGGATAGCAGAAGGGCAAAAGAGCTGTGAACAACTCAAGCATCTGCTCACCACTGGGCTTATACTAAGCATAGCTGATCCAGGTAAGGACTATGTCGTGTGCATAGATGCGAGTAACAAAGGGGTAGGGGGAGTACTTTTGCAAGAAGGAAAGGTAATCACCTATGAGTCTAGGAAATTAAAAGAACATGAGCAGAAATATTCTGCTTATGATTTGGAATTGACAGCTATGATCCATGCATTGAAGATGTGGCGCCATTATTTAATGGAAAAAAGGTTTTTTCTATTGACGGACCACCACAGTCTGACTAGCTATTTTAGTCAGCCTACCTTAAATGCTAGGCAGGCATGGTGGGTAGATTTCTTAAGTGGTTTTGATTTTGAGATTAAGCATCTAAAAGGGAAGGAAAACATGGAGCCTGATGCTTTGAGTCGAAAATTACAATGCCTCTACGATATTTCTTGTAGAAAAGGACAAAGTACCTTTGATGAAGTGATTAAAAAGGCAACATAACAAGATTTAAGATATCAGCAAATAGGAAAACAAGCTCAGAATTCAACCAGCAAAGAAAATCAACAAGGATATACAATGGATATTGTTGGCCTACTGAAATATAAAAAAACACTGTCTGTGTCCAACCAAAACAGTAATAAAATCTTGATTCTAGATGAATTTCACAAAAATCATTACACTAGGCATCTGAGGTATCATAAAATGATTACTGCACTTCGGAAGGAGTACTACTAGCCGGGACTGAAAAAAGATGTAGTAGAATATCTAACGTGTTACCTGGAATGCCAACAAGTTAAGGCGGCACACCAGCACCCTGCTGGGTTATTACATCCGCTACCAATTCTGGAGTGGAAATGGGAGACCATATCTATGGACTTCATAATAGGATTACCCAGGTCAAAAAGAAACAACGATTCCATCATGGTAGTGGTGGAAAAGCTAAGTAAATCAGCTCATTTCATATTGGTACAGTCTACCTACAGAGCGGTGCAGATTGCTCATATCTTTATCTAATATATTTTTAGACTGCATGGGTTACCAAAGACTATAATCTCTGACTGTGACGTAAAATTTACGTCAGTCTTTGGAGAATTCTGTTTGGGGAATTGGGGATGCAGTTAAACTTTAGTACCGCGTACCATCCTCGAACCAATGGACAAAACAGAATGAGTGAATCAGGTGGTAGAGGACATTCTACGGGCATATGTAATGCAACAACCCTCTAAGTGGGAAGATTACCTACATTTGGTCGAGTTTGCATACAACAAAAACTATCATACATCCCTGCAGATGAGCCCGTTTGAAGTGTTGTATGGACAAAAATTCCGGACACCCTCAAGCTGGGGAGGACTAGAGGACAAGATGATGTTGGGTCCCGAAATGCTTAAGGAAATGGAGGGGGTGGTCAGGAAAGTTTGGACAAATTTAAAAGCTGCTCAAGATAGGCAAAAGAATTTTGCCGACCGAAAAAGGAATTTTAAGGAATACCATGTGGGAGATCATGTATATGTGAAAATTAGAGCAAGAAAGAGCACACTACAATGGAGTGGGATTGCCAAATTGGCACCTCAGTTTTGCAGACCATTTTAGATCTTGGCAAGAGTTGGCCCAGTTGCATTCCAGCTTGCTCTGCCAAGTCATATTCGGGTCCACAATGTCTTCCATGTGTTAGTACTTAAAAAATATGTCTATGGTCCTAAGCATGTAATCAGATGGCAGGATATTCAGGTAAGAAAGTATCCTAGGTAGGCCAATTGGATTTGTTGACTAAGGAAAAATTGACTTAAATTATTGCATGTTTCAGGTCGAACCAGAAGGAGAAATATTGGTCGGGCCACTGAGTATATTAGATCGGAGAGAAGTAACACTGCGGAAGCGAGTCATCACCCAGGTTAAAGTGTAATGGCAACACTCTGGGCCAGATGAGGCCACCTAGGAGGATGAACAACTCATGAGAGAAGTTTATCCTGGACTATTTGCAGCTAGAAAACATCGAGACGATGTTCAATTTCAGGGGGGGAGATGTAGTACTCCCAGAATGTTGTAAATAATTTATTTACCATAGTAGAAACAAACTGAAGGATTGTTGTTATTATCTGTTTGAATTAACTAATATTTTAATTTTATTGAAAAATGAGAAATGATTCCTATTGAAGAGGAGATCATGTAACTTATGAGGATGGAAGTTAAAAGAAACAGTTGTTGGAACCCTAACTACCTCCCCTAACTTTGTAAGGCTTCCAGAAAAGGAAGTGAGGGGAGGAAAAAACTATGTTGTAGAGGCAGACAGAGAAAAGGGGGAAAACACTTGCTAAGTCTGGTGAGGACCAGATAGCAAGAGCGTGGTGTGCAAGCAACTTGCAGAAGACTGAAGGCCTTGTGAACAAGCTAGGGGGAGATTTGGTCCCGAAAGACAATCTCATGGTTGGGAGGAATGACTAGCTACAACCAGAGGAGACCTCTTCCTGTGGAGTTACTTAATTAAAAGCAACTCAGGTATGAGGTACCTTCTAGAAATTTTGTTGATATTACTGAACTGCGTTAGAAGACAGTTCTGCAAGCAAAAGGTTTCTAAAATTCTTAGCTAGTATATATATTTATAGAAAGACTCAGTTACATTTTTAATTACAGAGTTTGATATAACGTAAGGGTTTTAGAGGAAGATGCAACTGTCAAAGTGAGATTATCTCACTGTGAATTTTAGTTGTATTAATTGTGGAAGACACAGTTCTGTCAACCTTAAAGGAACTGGTAGATTGTCAGTTAACTTTGAAAAGAAAAATGATATTACAGTTCTGTATTGTCAGTTAACTTTGAAAAGAAAAATGATATTACAGTTCTGTATTGCTAGTTAATCTTGAAAAGGAAATAATATTACATTTCAATTTTGGCAATTATTCTTTATAAAGAAAATGTGGTTACCGCTCTATTTAAAAGCTAATAGAATGATAGATAATCTCAGTGGAAAGAAAATTAAAGGTAGTTCTGTAAAATGCAAAATTAAATAAGACTACAATGATAGAACATGTTATAGACAACCTGGCTAAACTATAAAAGCATCGAAGAAAATGAAGATAGTTGATTGATATAGAAAGACAAGACTATGTGCTGAATTTTAAATTCCACTGTAATTAAAGAAATATTTCGTGCATACTGAGTTAGAGATGAAAGTAAACTACAGGTTGCATGCATTTTAAAGGCAAATTAATTGTAAAAGAATTAAACTATGGAGTAGTCGGCAGTGCGTAGAAGGGTACAGATAGGACTCATCAATATGAAACCTGGAGGGACTCAGTATCAACTGAGACCGAAAATCCTCTTCAGAACCCTACTCGTCGTTCTAGAAGTTACAGAGGGTTGAAACCCTCTGGTGAAAACTCCTTAGAATCCGACGTACTGAGGGCGAACATTACAAAAGAATTCAACATCCAAAGGGCAATATAAGCCCTAAACCTTGTAAGAGAGAAACTATGATAATTATTTAAAAAATCATCTAGCAATTAGGTGGAAGGACCAAAAACCTTAATGGCGGTCAATAAAGAACCCTGTTTCTGACATACTAAAATTAAAGAGGTTAACAAAACAACACGCAGGTCCAAGGCTATATTTCAAGCTTACGAAACCATAACCAAATAAATGTCTTACCAAAGAACCGAGCAGTCTCCACATAACTTTCATGGAAGATTAATGAATTACCAAACCTAGAATCATAAATATATATAAGGGAAAGAAAAGCTCGATACAAGCTGGTATTTTTTCTACTGTGTGCCAAAATAACCATATCAAATAGCAAAACTATTAAACAATTGTAATCTGAAACCCTCAATTATTACAAAAAAAACAGCAAGAGATCTACACAATCCTGAGCAGTACTAAGCTCTGAAATAGTAACAGGTTCGTAGCCTCAATGTGCTAGACATATACAACTCAGGGGAAAATCCCTTAAAGGCCTAACCTTTAATAGACTAAAATGCTGACAAACAAACGAACACCATAGAATTTGTAGAGAGTCGAGACTCAGTCTATGCTCTAAGCCTTCACCCTCCAACCAAAGAGCACCCAAACCTGGGTATGATCTTACCCAGAAGCCATTGAAGACCGACGCTGAAGAAGTGCCTCCCCACCAAGTAAAGCCAAGAGCCAAGACGATAACCAGGCAACCTGCGAGGTATTTCAGTCCACAAGAAAACAATTAGAGCGTATGGAAAGGCACATAACGCATTCAGCTATGAATGATAAGGAAGAAAGGCATGAACCAGTTTCTCAAACAACAAATTACCTATAGATGACTTGTTTGCTGCTAGACCATGAGTTTGAAATGGTACAGACTACGTCAACGTAAATCTGAGCATCCAGATGACTGGAGTTACTGAAGGAAGGGCCGCACCAGAGCAGGCCCCACAAGAGAGCTACCTAGCAGATGAGGTCAATCCCATTGCAATCGGGAGAAGAGGAAAGCACCGAGAAGAGCATCGTCATTGGATCGCGAGAGATGAGCTGCACCATCGATGAAGGCGGGGTTTCCAAGTGGAGTAGATGAGGCCAAACGGCCTACTTGGGCCATGTACAGGATGAAGTAGGTGGAGTTAATATCAACCTCAGTAGGCATGGTATGCCAAGTGATGGCAGCGGCATGAAAACACAAATTGGTATTGAAATACAAGCCGTGTGGTTCTCAAACCATAAAACCAAACCCTTTGACATTAAAGCATTTATTAATGACACTAGTACAATAGTGTTAATAGTAAATTCTAGAGTTGCGTATATACCGAGAAATGAGTACTGTAGACGAGCTTTGTTAATATACAGTAATTTTATTTTAATGCGACTGTATTTTAGTATTTTTTTTAAGGTGGAGCAATTACAATATTATATACATATATGCATAGTTCACATTGAAATATTTTATTAAATATGAGCACTGAAATATTTTATTATGATCCATATTGAATTTTTTTACTATTATTAATTTTTTTTGAATGCCAAATATCAACTTTATATTAAGAATGGATTGAATTATACATGTCCTCTTATTAGAAGGTAACTGAATTATTTTACTTTTAATTACTTCTTTTTTTGAACATTACAAACCCCTATCTATCTATCTATCATTACAAACCCTATCTATCTATCTATCTATCATTAGAATCCCTATCTATCTATCTATCTAATAAAATTATATTATTTAACTTAGACATATAGATATTTTATTTATATTACACTTTTGACCACATCTTCTTTATACTAAATTATAATATTAACAATAAATTGAGTGAGCACTAAAATATTTTATTTATGAACCATATTATCTATATTAAAATGATTTAATTTTTTAATATCTAGATA
>APFE030843296.1:0-13450 GCA_000404065.3 Pinus taeda | reverse complement strand
GGGCACTACATGGGTACATCAATATAATAAGTGGGTTGTACTAATAATAATAAGGGGTTACACTAGTAGTATAGGGGCCTAACATTATGCATAGTCAGAAAAATGTAAATTCTTCACTTGAGGAGACCAATAAATTTCTAAACAACTTCCAAGAGGAAACCACCTTTATTGAGTACTTTCGAGCATGATGGTTGGATAGAATAGGCTTGACTTATGTAGCTTTAAGTTTCATATTTTTGGTATATTTGTATTGACTATTGACATACTTTTTTTGTGTGTTAACCAGAAATGTGGGCAAAATGTTTCCATCACTTAAAGCATGTCTAACAAGAAACAAATGTGGCTATTGAGTCCTACCATTCACATTTGAAAAATGTTCTTTTGAAGTCAATACAAGCAACTTCATATCGTGGAGTGGATTGGTTGGTGCATTAGTTGTATTCAGTGGTCCACATATTTTATTGGTGGCATCAATGTGCAAAGGAAAATGGTTTCTATAGAAACTATAAGGTGGAGAGAATAGAATTTGATTCATGGCTAAGGGCACAATCTATTCCAGATTTTAATGTGACACTGCACCACTGAGATTCTTCAATAGGATGGGTACAAAGGCAACATGATATCGATAAATCATATATGGTATGCCATTAAGTTCAAGTTTTACTATCTGTGATTGTGATTGGGCGAAAAATGGATATCTTTGAAAAAATGTCATCAAGGTTAGCATGATGAGGGAAAAAATAAGGTTGAAACAAGAAAATCTAGAAGCAAGAATAATGTAACAACCCAAAACTTGGTGATTTGAGTATTTTTGCTTGAATATGTATATCAATAATAATAAATAATAGTGATTGTGATCTAATACAATACAATGTTTTGTTCAGAGATACCTGAAAAATTATGATTTTGAAAGTGTGGATAGCTTGGATGTTGATGTCATGGTAATAATTTCATAACTCTGTAAATTTTAAATTTTTTATCATTATTTTAATATTGTTCAGACTATTTGTTTTTTTCTTTGTAGGTAAATGATAATGTTAATGCTTCCATGGATTCTTATGTTGATACTCTTTTGTTGTTGTTATGACCATTTGTTTTTTTTCTTTGTAGGTAAATTATAATGTTAATAATGTTTTTTATCACTCTTTTACTGTTGTTATGACTATTTGTTTTTTTCTTTGCAGGTAAATGATATTGTTAGTTATTCCATGGATTCTTCGACCAATGTTGATCTAAGTCTCAAACGAGAAAAGATATCACAAAATATTCAACATATTTTCTAGTCACTTATGCAGTTACCTAGTGATGAGTCACATCTCCACTTATTAGAAAAACAGATGGAATATGTTGCAGGTGAATTCAAAATAGCATTGAAATCAACCACTTTGCATTGGACCATCCAACTACTTCATCTTTCCAACAAGTGCAAGATGGATTTAGATACACACTTGGGCATGAAAGAGATTTCCTGGAGAGGATGGTCACTCATAAGAGATCACATACATCATCTATATTTGCACAATTTTCTCCCCCATCATAAGGTTCTAGAAGGAAAAAAACATTTGCTAATGAGTTTGATAAAGCTGCTACACGAGACAATGAAAGAAATACAAACATATGAAAGTGATAATTACATATCTCAAATTTGAGGGTTAATTTCAAATGTTTTAATATAAAAAATTTATAATCTAAACTTACAAAGAAATGTGAAGGAAGTTATTTATTCTATGGTTGGTAATGTCAGATCTAATTTTTTTTTTTTAAATAGCTTCAAGTGGAACAACTAAACTAAGAATTTTGACTTATGTACCAACATTTATCATGTTCATTTTTTTGATAAACCAACATCTATCATGTTCATTTTTTTGGTAAACATGATGTTCTTCTTTGCATTTGTATTTTCTTTCCTTGTTTCAACTCTTTTATTTCAGTATAGTATGCACATAACGATATCATTAATCTACTTAGTATTTTAATTTCATTAACTTTCTTAGTGTTTTAATTTCTTTGTAGTGCCAACATGGGAAAGATTAAACCAATGAAAGATTGAGTGTTCTAACACCCTACTTTAAAATTTTGTTGGTTAAGTAATTAATTTTCTCTCTGCTTAGATTGATTTGGAGGCCCGAGTTAATATTCCATGCAATCTCCATCCCCTATAATCCAAAATTAGAGATAGACATGCTAATTTAGAGATTCTCTTATCCCAAGATAGTTGTGAATCTAGTGGGCCTCGAATCTAAATGCAAACTTCTAAGAATTATATTATATTAAAGTTATTTTGATTGTTCTCTTCTATCAATTAATTCGTTTGAGCATTATTTTTGGATTTTCATTTCAATAAAAGTAAGGGAATACATGTTTAAATTTCAGCATAAGTGTAATTTTTTATCATGGTATTTGATAATGTCAATTATTTTTATAAAAATATAAGTATATTAGTATTATTTAAATTCCAAATTTAGCAATTTTAAATGTCACAAAAGGATTTGTTAAAAGTAAATGTATTTAAGAACATATTTTCTTTAAATGTCGGTAACTTCAATTTAATTAACATTTCCCATGATATGAGAGCTTCATTATCTTTGACTGTGGAAATATCACAATAGTGACAGGGTGGGAAACTATAATATCATCTTTCGTAGTGGAATAGGATAATTTACTAGTTTAATGTATTGGGTTTTAAGGACAATTCTAAACTAGCGAGTCCTTAAAGCTTCACAATTTTTTATTTTTTATTTTCTGTGACGCGATTGTGGTTGGAGCAACATTGAGTTATGCTTGTATAGAGTATACATTATAATTAAATACACACACACACACACACACACACAACACACACACACCACACACACACACACACACACACACAACACACACCACACACATATAATTTAGTATAAATTATTTATTATCGAACACATATAATATATTATCATATTATAAGTTAAATGGGAAAATTATAATTGAAAATGAGTGCTAAAATTGGTGACTTTATGTATAGTAGGATTGTATTTCTATTCAGTGTTAAATTAAGTCAGAATATTTTATCTAAAAAAGTTGTGAATAATCTTTATTTGGCTAGAAACATTTTGATTAGAATGTTAAATTAGTTTGGTTTTATCCATTATAATAGTTTACAAAAATTAGTAAATGGAGGAAGTGTTATAATGTTTAGAAGATATTTTATTTTGGAAAAGAATTAGTACACCATCATTGCAATCTTTTATTAAAATACCTAACTTTACGAATAAAGCTAATCATAATACCTGATTAATGAAATATATTATAAATAGACAATATTTATCAATAATTAAATTTTATGAAGTATTGACAAAAAAATTGCACACATCTATTTCATAAGTATAATCTACATAAGATATGTAGGCATTATAGACTACTTAGTCATTACAAAAAAAAAAAGGCATTATGAGTTCTGATGTCATATTATAAATTAAACCTTAATTTGTTGCATCGATAAATTCTCTCTTCCTAATGTTTGGAGGTAGCTTTGCTCTTGTAAAGTTATTTAAGGTTCTCATTTGCTTAATAACAATTTAGTTTAAAATTTAATCTATACAAACTCATATCATGATGAGATTTCCCATATCATTGTGAAATGCCACACAAAATAATATAGACAAAGTCTCATTCTATACTTATTTATTTCAATGAGTTTCCTTTCACATTCCTAATAGTTGTAGACAATTTACCAAGTATTTATTCTTGAATTGCCTCTCCCCTAATTTTGTAATATCATTAATAGTTGGCATTTTTCTTCCATGTCTTGTAACCTAGTTTCCAACATTTATGTGTTTCTTCTCGCATTGAGTATTATATTTATATAAGTATCTCTTTTTTTAGAAACCATATATCCTAAAGATTCCATGGTACATTTTTGTTCTCAACAATAGCCTTAGTGTTTGTTAAGTTGGGCTTTCAATATCTTGAAATACTAAATATTATCATATTATCATATTATCATATTACTAAATATTTATTTCAATTAAATTTGCTATTATAATATTTACTTTGTATTAAATTTAAATTTCAAAATATTTTTTATAATGATGATGATGACGATGATGATGGTTAACGTCCACTGAGACCAAACTTTGGTCTATCAAACCTAAAGAAACGAATTATTTAGTTTGATTTAATATTTTATTCCTATGCTCAAAAAGCTTGGAGAGAAGCCTCCCGAGCTCACTCTAATTTTGACATCGTAAAAGCTTAGGAAGGTCAGTATTGCAAAAAAGATTATGAAACTGAGATCTAATGTGGTTGTACGCAGGGAATTCTAAGAAGAAGTGATTTTCATTCTCGATGTTCATATTCTCACAGAGATGGAAGATCATTTCCATCCATGGTGTTTTAGGAACTGCCCAACGACCCGTTTCACTATGGAGCTCAGGAGAGTTCATTCTAATCTTGGCTATATTAATTTTCTTCTTTGAGCTAGTTAAAATAGAGAGATACTTTTGATCTTCTAGGGCGATTTTGATGACCTCCTTATAATATCTTAATTTTCTTTTAGTTGCTAAATCTTTCTCATGCCACATTTTTTCTTTGAACTTAGAAGTAACAATATTTTTAATGTTATTAATGTTTTGCAATGCAACATTCTTGTCGATCTCCCAATGGTTTAACCAGGCCCTGATGTTTTTATACCAACCTTGTTTGAGCCTTAGGTGGTTTTGGTTGGAGTTTAAAGCTAGCTTAGGAATTCTATAGTCTCCTATGTTATTGAGTTTGTGCTTGTACAACAGAATCCTAATCATAGCTAGGCTCTGGATAGGGAAAAGACACACTTCTATAAGGAGAATAGGATAGGGTGTATTGCTTTTAATTTTGACGTTATAGATTATAAAGCACTTCTGTATTTGCTCAATCTTTCTCCAGGATTCTCTAAAGATGCTACAACCCCAAACGTCACATCCATATAAGATAACAGGAGTGACTAAAATTTCAAAGAGGAACTTTTTTCTATCCCACATTATGAGGTTTGTCATTTTACAATTATTTTCGAGACCAAAATAAGCTTTCCAACCCCCATTAATTATTTCTCAATGCTATAGTTCCAGTTGAGCTTGTGATGAATATCAATTCCTAGGTACTTGTAAGAAGACACTTCTTCCAAGTTACTATTGTCATACATAAAATTAGCGTAAGTGTCCTTCTTGGATTTGATAATCATAACTTTTGTTTTGTCAGTGTTAACAGTCATACCCATGGTAGAGCAGAAATCCTTAAGCAGTCTAAGTTGCTTATCAAGATTAGATGGGAACCTTTTGAGAAGAATAATATCGTCGGAATAGAGAAGAAGGATGATGACAATCCCAGCTAAGATCGTGCCATCACAACCTGCTTCCTCTAAAGAACCTTCTAGCTTATCGATGTAAATGCCAAATAGGGTAGGGGAGAGCGGGCAACCTTGTTTAACTCAGATATTACACTTAATATCTTTCGACCACCCCACATTTCTCTTTGACTTGGCAATTACATTCTCGTATAACCTTATAGCAGAAGCTCTCAACTCGAAAGGAACCTTTAGCTCTTCTAATCTATTCCACAGGTTGTTTCTAGGAACTATATCGAAAGCCTTTCTAAAATCCACAAAGCAACAAAAGGGACTAGATTTATTATTGCGGCATTCCTCCATAATGATCCTAAGCATAATGAGGTGGTCCGTTGTTGAGTGCTGCCTTCTAAAACCCGCTTGGCATTTAGCCTGATTACCTTCACTTTCAAGTCATATGCTCAACTTCTTTTCAAAAATAGTACCATATAACTTGGCTAAGAGAGGGCTGATCATAATTGTCTGATAATTAGAGGGGTTATTTGTATCCCCACTTTTAAAAATAGGGATAATGAGGCTCTGAGTCCATGGTTTAGGGAACCCTTGCTTGATCGCTTGATTGAAAAGCTTGTGGATGTGGGGAATGAGGAGAGGACCTCCAACCTTTAAGATTTCCACCTGCTGACCTTCAATATTCTTATCTTTCCCATTTTCCAAGTGTTTAACCCCAAAACCAATGTCTTCTAATGGAAAACTTCTTTTGTTGTGACCAGGGTTTCAAAGTTATCTATGACATTTGGAGATTCATAAAGCTTTTTAAGATAGGAATTACAGTTGTGTAAAGCAATTTTATTATTATCTTTAGTTTTCCTAGTTAGAATCTGCCTCCAAAATTTCTTAGGAGCTACCTTAGAGAGGTGTAAGAGATTCTCTTGTCTTTTACGAATATACTGCCTTTCTTCCTTTTAGTTAGGGCTTTGTATATTTTTATCTTGCCAATTTTAAAAGATTCATTAACAACTTCCTTAATTGCTCTCCTAACATTTTTACAATCTTTTTCATACCATTGGTTGTGTTAGTGTCAATCTTTGCAGCCTTCCTCCAATGATCAAATATGCTCTTACAAAGTGGTCTCAGAGTGTCAAAGTAAAATTTTGTCATTTCAGTGAGTTTCAAGTAAAATTTGGTCACTATGTATTAGGTCTAGGGTTTGTTTGCAATCCTTTCAAAATTGTCCAAAGGTCGGTCCATGTCACCATTCAGCTGAGTATACCATCATGCAAAGGGTTGTCATCATTATTTCAGGTTCCAATGGGTCATTTTACACCTTGTTCGTGCTTCAGTTGTGCCTAGGTAAGGTTCATTTCCCTCTCCTAGGGTTTTGAAGGTAATTACTCTTGGATGGTCAAACCATCAACAAAAACTTCCCATGTTCATACACCTTCCTCTATCCTTAATGTACCTTATCAAAAACTTCCCATCACTGATATCCCTCAAATTACTCATTTTCACACAAACCCTAGTTTCTTGCTACAATTTGAAAATTTTATAGTTTGGGCCTGTGTTTAGCCCTTTTGTACCCCTTCCCCTCACTCAATCTTTGAAATTCCACTTTCCCCTATTTCCTAACATCCCTCCCTACTTCCCGAAATTTGATCAAGAATTTAGAAGTCCCTTATCCCCTTCATTTCACTTCATTTCGACAAATCCCCTGTTCCACACATCAGATAGATTTTACTTTAATGATGTTTCTGAGAAATAGAAGATGGATTTGGAGAAAGTGAGAGAAATTTTTGTCCAAAATAGGCCAAGGAAGAAAAACCTCCTTCACTTTTTACACAGGTGTCATGGTTTTAGAGAAATGTCAAAAATACAGTTGCCTTAGGAGAATTGATGCACCTTTGAAGTGATCTTGGGAAAATCAATATTTCTTCTAGCTTGGTTGGCCAAATGATCTATTTGATGAGTCAAATGATAACTAGACACAAGGAGCTTTCCAATTAGCCATCACGAGCTCAATGTGGAGTTGAGGAAGACCTTCAAATGTTGACTGCAATAGCACTCTGCCTTTAAGCAACCTCATTTTGCACATTATGACCAGTCTTGGGATATTTGACATTTGACAGGGCAAATGAACTCTGAATTGAAAAATGCAAGATGTGTTGGAAAGTAGACTCGATAAGCTTTCCAACGGCCTATCTCACGATCAATTTGGACACCAGGAAAGCCTCCAAAACTGGTCTGAAAAAAGGTGCGGTGCACCTAGGTAGTGGCGCGACACACCTTTTCATCAGTGGTCCAAACCTTTAACACAAAAACACTGCAGTCAGGTGCGCTGGAGACATGACCATTAGGTGCAGGACCACAGGTAATACTAAAAGAAAGTGCGGAACTAGATATTTTCTTTAGTGCCTCAGTAGGAAGGAGGACCTTCAGGATAGCAGGAGGTCAAAGAGACTGAGACCTTGAGCAAAGGAACAAATAGTTAGAGGATCAGTAAACCATCATGGAGCTCCAAAACATAAGAGAAAATCGACAAGCTGCCAAGAGGGGGAAAGTCAAGTTGACACGACTTGAACAAGAAATTGAAGCTGATCATGAATATTGGCTTGAGAGGGAAAACATGCACTTGGAAAAGATGCTGGAGAAGGCCAACAAAGAGAAAAAGATGTCAAAGCACATGACCTATCACTATTTGGCAAGAAACAAAGTTTTCAAAGCGAGAATTAGGACTTTGAAGGCTAAGTTGAGGAAAGCTTTGAGGAAGAGGAAAGAGCAAGACAAGCTTAAGATTTTCGCTGAGGCCTCCTTAGCCCAACACAGCTCTTGATGTAGGACACTCAGCCCAAATTTCAAGAAATTTGGGATACTTTTTTTCAATTTTGAATTTTTGGAGCAAAACAGGTTTTTCTGCCTGGTGTACTGTGCCACCTGTCGCGTGCTTTTTCTAGGGACCTCCTTTGGATGAGAACTCAACATTTTTGGATTCCTCAAACAAAAATATGAATACCCAAAAATGGCCAAGAAATTGTTTCAAGTTTTGAACTTCCAAAAAGGTCAAAAACACCTCAAAAATGCCCTTTCTGCCCCTTTCTGGCCACACAGGAAGCAGTGTTGGGAGAACTCACTTTTGGAGGGGTAAATGGACACAAAATTGAAAAGTTCCACCTGTTATGGAAAGTAGACAAACATACCTTTCCAACAGTCCTAGTTGGAGAAAATTTGGTGCACGAGAAGGCCTCCAAAGTCAGCTGCAAAAAGGCATGGCGCACAGCGACAGAGGCGTGGCGCACAGGATGGAAAATTGACTTTTTTGCCCAAAAAACTCTGTTTTTCGCCTAGTTTTTTCTCAGTTTGATTTTTCTCTCTCTCATAGTCAAAATCATGATGTAATTTGATGTAACTTGATGGAATTTGATGTAAATATGCTAAAATTTCACTCATGGAGGTAGATACACCATGAAAAAGTAGTTTGAAACTGAATGAATCAGTTTCCTAGGTTTTAGACACAAGTTGTTCCAGTGCCTACTCTTTAGTTCTTAGTTTAGATCTTGTTGTAACAGCTCCTAAACTCATGAATTCGACCCCTAAAGCCTAGTATGAGCTGTTTTTTGCCTATATCTAGTAGTTTTTCAGTCATTGGAAAAGGTTGGACTCTTGTGAATGTTTTGAGCATTATTGTACATTCATTTCTGCAGTTTGGCAAAGGAATAGACCAGGGCTTGTAGCATTTTGTGGGATTCTTGTGGCAATTTGATTTGGTATTGTTTTCCTTCTATAATTCAAGTTTACATGTGTTTATGTGTGCCATTATCTCTCTCTTTTAGGTGAACTAAATGAATCAAGGATAAATGTAGAAATCATTTGAAGTTGCAGTGCTCTACCTAGGGCTTGTTTAGTTATTTATGTTTTCTACTGTTTGAAGAGGATCCTTGAGACTCGCATGCCCTCTCCAACTCTTCACTAGTCTTAAGACTCTCCATCTCAATTTCAAAGTACTAAACCATTTGCCTACCTCACCCCATAGAAACCTCTACAAGGCTATGTCCATTCCCCGAACCCAAATCTGCCTTTCATATTTGATCTAGCAAACAAACACAAAATTCAATCAAACTTCTCTGAGCATATACCTAGCCTAAAATTAGTCTTTATATCAGTCATCTCAAGCCTTATTTGTTATATTTTCCTGAGATTGACAAGGAGAGAGCCCCCTCCCAACCTAGTAGGGCTAGATACCAGGTTAAGCGTGGTTTGATGTTACCCTAGATCCTGCATATCTCAGCCTGAGGTAGATTTAGGCCCTAACAAATTTCCGACCATACTGGGGATGAACATGTTTGTTTGCTTGTTATTGTTTTTTTCTTTATGAACTACAAACAGAGCCTGAAGTTAGCCAGGTAGCCTTCGAACTGCTCTTGCTTTGCGAGTGCATAAGTAGATGAATGCTGCTTCAGTCAATCTTCGGTTTGGTTTATGAACTGAACATTTGAATTGCAAATTACCCGAGTAACATGTATCAAGTTAAGATCTGATTGTTGATGGTGGACAATGATCAGACACCAGAAAGGCTGAAATCGTTCACCTGGCGATTCCAAATCAGTTTTGAGATCAGATGCAAGGACTCCACTGGAGGATGAACCTGACCAATAGAAACATGGAAGGAAAATATGGAAAGATCAGATATTCAAGTTGGAATTTCATTCAAGACATTTTTTTCTTTGTTATAAATTATTTCTTCTCTTTTCTTGAGAATGTCAAGAACGCTTTGCAAAGTATATTTTATTTGAGAAAATTTCCTCGGCCTACATTTGATTCCTTCCCTTTGAAGATTGTGAATACCAAAGATTTGCACGCCTTTGAGCTTGATCAAGACCCTTTTCCTGAATCTTGTGATGACCGTCTTCAAACTGATGAGCCTCAAGAGACCAAGATTAATTCTATACTTTCTGTACATACCCCTATACCTTGTAAAATTCCAGATCGATACAAGCCTCTGATTTTGCCTCCTATATCCCATGCTTTCCCTAAAAATCATGACCTATATCTACCAAGATTTGACGGTGAATGCGACAAAATCACTGCTGAGAGATAGGTACTAAATTTTGAGTCTTTTATCGACCTTTTTGAAGTTGATGAAGAACATGTCAGTATTAGGCTTTTTTCTCTTTCTTTGCAAGGAAAAGTGAAGAGTTGGTTCAAAACCCTACCAGATGCAAGCATCTCAGATTTACAGCAGTTCGTCAAAGTTTTCCTTGATAGGCGGGTGGTAGGACAAAACCCTTTCTTGATTATAGAAGAGTATAACCAGCTTAAAAGACTACTAGGGGAGACAGTACAACAGTTTTCTGCCAGATTTAATCAAGTCTACTTTTCGATGCCGGTTAATATAAGACCTCCTTCTGGATCCACTCTCTTGCACTACCCAGAAGCCTTTGATCCAGAAATGGAGTTTCAGCTGAGGGAAAGGAGCTTTCCAACAGTTGAAGAGATGCAGAATAGTGCAGTAGATGTAGAGGCTCATTTTCTGATTAGAAGGGCAGAGCTGAAGGAAGAAGAAATGAAGAACATAGATCTAGAGGAATTGACATCTTTAGAGGTAAAGCTCGACATTTTGGTAAGTGCAGTGGAAGAGATAATGTAGAAGATCATTATAAGGAATGAGTATGATGTTAAATACCATGGCTTACAGATTGAAGAAGAACAAGTGGATAATCCAAAACATCTTCTTTCTTATCCAAGTTGTCATAGATTTGATAATGATTGTTTTATATATCATCTTGGAGAAGAGATATCTGTTAATATGACATGTATGCTTGATGATGTGTTTTATACTAATGATTTTCCTAAGTTTGATCAGTATGATCATGATGATTATGTTCTCCAAATAGAAGCTAATCTTGCAGATAAACGAGCAGCTAGTTTGTAGGAGGAAGAAGTTCACTTTCAGTAGCTCGAATATAGTGATCAGTGATTGCATATCAGCCATGGAAGTGAGGAGGAAAGTGCAAATTTTTTTGAAGTACGTGAAGGATCTTTTCCTTTTTGTTTTGCTTCATTTCAGTTCATCAGAGACAACTTTCACACAATCGGAAATCAACTGTCGACAAGGCTTGATCTGGACCATCTTGAGGGAAATGAAAACCTTGTTCAAGACTTTTCATATCTAGAGTTGTAGCCTCTGAATGCCATAGATTGTCAAGTTGCAAATGAAGACTTGGAAGCTGGACCTTATGATCAAATGATGCAAGAAGATTCTGTACCTTTCTGTTTTGAATCATTTCAATTTTTGAAGGGAAAATTGCATAGTATATCTTCAAATGAGTAGCCTGTAGAAAATCATGTAATCTCATCGGAACTAATAGAAAATGAGTTACAACAGTTTTTTCAAGTTTTTAATGATCCAATAGTTGATGTTTTGGATGAGGTTTGCAGTCAAAGTCCTTCTCCATTAGTTACCTATGAGATTGAAACGTGCACTAATACAAATTTGATTTGGAAGCCGGTTTCTTTGTCATTTTCAGTAGGAGTCTTGTCACAAAGCTCAGATGAAAATTTGCATTCATGGTATGAGGAGAAGAAAAGTAATCCATTGGATGAGCTAAGTCTTAGTGTACATGAAGTTCACGATCCTTATGCAGTGTTTTTGAGTCAGATAAAGAATCCATATTATTCAATGGATCTATTTACAAGTTTTCATGGGAGTTTCCTTTCAGTAGTTCTCTCTTGTTGTTCAGAAGCAAGCACTTGCAGAGAATTCAAACAACAGCCAGAATACTTACGTGCTTTCATTGGTTGTTTCATTTCACTTGATTAGGTGATGAATGGAACAACTAGAGTAGGTTTTATTAAATAAGCTCCATTTTGAGCATATTTTCCAGTTTTTCAGTTGTGTTTTAGTATTGAGTCAGTTTCAAGTCAGTTTGTGTCATCAATTCGTCAGTTTTCAGTCATGCATTTCAGTTTGAGTTTTTGATTCCATGCCCAATGGATAAGGCACTGGTCTGCTCTCCCAAAGATTTGCAGTTCTTGGCACCTCCAAGGAGCTACCATCCCCATTGGAGCCAATGTTAGTGTCAGTCTTTGCATCCTTCCTCCAGTGATCAAATATGCTCTTACAAAGTAGTCTCAGAGTGTCAAAGTCAAATTTTGTCATTTCAGTGAGTTTTCAAGTAAAATTTGGTCACTAGGTATTAGGTCTAGGGTTTGTTTGCACTCCTTTCAAAATTGTCCAAAGGTCGGTCCATGTCACCATTCAGCTGAGTGTACCATCATTCGAAGGGTTTTCATCATCATTTAGGGTTCTAATGCTTCATTTTACACCTTGTTTGTTCTTTAGCTATACCTAGGTAAGGTTCATTTCCCCCTCCTAAGGTTTTGAAGGTAATTTCTCTTGGATGGTCAAATCATCAACAAAACTTGTATCCCTATATTTATAAACCTTCCCCTATCCCTAATGTACCTTATTAAACACTTCCCATCACTGATATCCCTCAAATTACTCATTTTCGCACAAACCCTAGTTTCTTGCTATATTTTTGACAATTTTCTAGGTTGGGCTTGTGTTTAGCCCTTTTGGACCCCTTCCCCTCACTCAATCTTTGAAATTCCACTTTCCCTATTTCCTAACATCCTTCCCTACTTCCCAAAATTTTCTCAAGAATTTAGAAGCCCCTTATCCTCTTCATTTCACTTCATTTTGACAAATCCCTTGTTCCACACATCAAGATAGGTTTTACTCCAATGATGTTTCTAAGAAATAGAAGATGAATTTGGAGAAAGTGAGAGAGGTTTTTGTCCCAAATAGCACAAGAAAGAAAACCCTCCTCCACTTTTTACACAGGTGTCATGGTTTTAGAGAAATGTTAAAAATACAGTTGCCTCAGGAGAATTGATGTACCTTTGAAGTGACCTTGGGAAACTCACAATTTCTCCTAGCTTGGTTGGCCAAATGAATTTCTTGATGAGCCAAATGATACCTAGACACAAGGATATTTCCAATGATCCATCATGAGCTCAATTTCGAGTTTAGGAAGACCTTCAAATGTTGATTGCAACAACACTCTTCCTTTAAGCAGCCTCATTTTGCACATTTTGACCAGTCTTGGGAGATTTGACTTTTGACAGGGCAAATGAATTCCAAATTGAAAAAGT
>APFE030843292.1:0-27557 GCA_000404065.3 Pinus taeda | reverse complement strand
ATCCCCACCTTCATCTGAGGTGGTTTTCGCCTCTGCAGAAGGAGCATCATCAGATCCCTTTCCTTTGTCAGGAGCTTTAGATTTACAGTCCCTTTTGTAGTACCCTTCCTTTCTTCATTTCCAACACACCCTTACAGGTTTTCCTGGAGATTTAGATCTCCCTCTAGATTTAGATCTCCCACTCGATGACTTATTTTTGTTTCTATTTTGGGATTATCCTCATATAGACAAGGCATCACCATTCCGGCTCTCCATATTTTTCCATCTCATCTCCTCCATCAGCAAGGATGAGACTATTTCATCAAACTGCAAGGCAGTTGCATTGCTACCTATTGTAATAACTGGACTATCCCACGAATCTGGTAGAGAACACAACAAACTGATGCACTTATCTTCATCTGAAATTTTAATATCAACAGATAATAACTTACTTACCATAGTATTAAATGTGTTCAGATGCTCTTTCACCGAGTCTCCATTTTTCATCCTCAAGTTATACAGCTTTTTCTATAGGAACAATTTATTCACCAGAGACTTAGATTGGTACAAAGTCCCTAACTTGACCCACAAAGCCTTAGTCGTAACTTCCCCTGATACATTCTGCAATACTGAATCTGAGACACACAATCATATTGTGCTCTTTGCCTTTTGATCCAACTTCTTCCATTCTTCATTGAACACTCTTGTTGGTTTAATACCTGGATCTACCACAATCCACTGAGCTTTATCTACCAACAAATCCTCCATTTTGATTTTCCATAACTCAAAACTCTTACCATTAAATTTCTCGATCTCTATCTTTCCACTGACTGCCATATTCTTTCATCACCAGAATCGATCCTGCAGATCTCCCATTGAACAGGGTCTACCACAGGCTTGAGCAAAACCCCTCAACAACAAAGGCATCCCCTTGAAGCCAAAACAACTCTGATACCAAATGTAGGTTTTAACCTCATACAGAAATTACCTGCATATGAATCCTAAAACACAGAAAATAAACAATGTGAGAGCATAACACATAAAACACATATACACAGAGATTTTCCCCTGGATCCCAAAACCAGGACTACCAGATTGATTTTTCATTATGTTCCTTTCAATGTTACAATACATATATATACAAGTCGAAGCATCCAATACCATGGACCAAAAAACCATCGCATCCAAAACCATGTGCTAAAACCATGCACAAAACCATAGGTAGGTTCATCCCACCTAATATAGGGTCCCAAAAAAAATTCCCTGGAGCACTGCCCTGGACCCCGTAGAGGGGGGATACCCACCCCCCTCAAACCCCCTAGATGGGGGGGCTGCCACCCGCCCGCTGCGCAACAAAGGGGGGGCTCCTCCCCCCCTCTAACCCCCTGATTTACTAGGTGGGCTAGTCATGGAAAGAATATAACACAACCCAACATCTAAGAATGAGGAAGAGAATGTCAAGCACTTAGTAGTAGTATTGAGCTTGTTGAGAGAGCATCAGTTGTATGCTAAACTTAGCAAATGCAGCTTTTTTCATACTGAGGTACACTACTTGGGACATATTGTCAACAAGGAAGGCATTGCAATAGATCCAAAGAAGATGAGGGTTGTCATGGAGTGGGTAGCTCCTAAGAGTGTGGATGAGGTGAGATATTTTGTGGGTCTACGAGGCTATTATAGGAGGTTCACTGGGAACTTCTCGCAAATTTCTTATCCCATTACATCATTGCAAAGAAAAGGTAAGAATTTTGAATGGACTGAAGAGTGTGAGACTAGCTTTGAGTAGCTTAAGTAGTTATTGACACATGCACCAGTACTACAAATTGCAGATCCGGATAAGGAATTTGTGGTATGTACAGATGCTTGCATGAGAGGGCTTGGTGGAGTCCTTATGCAAGATGGATATGTGGTATGTTATGAGTCCCAAAAACTAAATGAGCATGATCAAAACTATCCCACATGATCTCGAGTTGGCAGCGATTATACATGCATTAAAGATGTGGAGACACTATATTCTTGGCAGGAGGTTTTTGCTTATGAGTGATCACATTGGGTTGAGGTATTTGTTTGACCAATCGAATCTGAATTTCAAGCAAGCTATATGGTTGGCCATGATCAGTGAGTTTAAATTTGAGATCAGGTACATCAAAGGTAAGGAGAACAGGGTAGCAGGTGCTCTCAGTAGACAGATACAAGTACATTACTTGGAAATTATGATCTCTTATGGGATAGATTTAAAGGATAGGATCTTGCAAGCAGGAGAACAAGATGTCAAGTATATGGAGATTGTGCACAGGTTGTAGCAGGGTGATGGTACAGGTATAGGTACATGTAGTGGTATAGATACAAGTGGCAGTACAGGTACAGTTGCACAGTTCATGGACTATTGTCTTACGCCAAAGGGATTGGTCAAGTTCTGATACATGACATATGTACTGGATAGCGGTGAAATCAAGAAGGTAATCTTGAGGAAATTTCATGCGAAATATTATTCAAGTCACCCGAGTTATCAAAAGACACTCACAGTGGTGAAGAGATATTACTATTGGCCGAATCTGAAAGAGGGATGTAGTAGCATTTGTGGCTAGATGTTTTGACTGTCATCAAGTGAAAGCAAAGTGCAAACATCCAGGTGGACTGCTACAGTTGATCGTGATTCCAGAGTGGAAATGGGAGGTCAGTTCCATGGACTTCATCACAGGGTTGCCAAAGACAGTGAAGCAACATGATTCCATCAAGGTCATTGTGGACAGTGTAACAAAAGTTGCACACTTCATTCCCATGAAATCTACATTCTCAGCTAGTGATGTGGCACAGGTATTCATCAAAGATGTGGTTAGACTACATGATGTCCCGAAGAAAATTGTGTTAGACAGGGATGCAAATTTCACTTCCAAGTTTTGGAAAGAGTTATTTGTAAGTTTTGGCACAAAGTTTTTCTTGGCCTTCATCACATATTATCACCTGCAGATAGATGGGAAGACAGAGAGGGTCAACATGATATTAGAGGACATGCTTAGGATGTATGTAATGCATCAACAGAGGAAGTGGGAAGAGTATCTCCCTTTGGTTGAGTTTTCATGCAACAATGGTTATCAGGAGTCACTAAGGATGAATTCTTTTGAGGCATTATATAGGCAGAGTTGTAACACTCCCATTAGTTTGATCCGGTTAGCAAATTATTGATTGGACCAGATATGTTGGCAAACATAGAACATGAGATGCAAGTGATTAAGAAGAAGCTTAAGGCAACACAGGATAGGCATAAGAGCTATGTTGATAGGAATAGGTTGTTCAAGGAGTTCCAAGTTGGGGAATAGGTGTAGTTGTGCATCAAACCAAAGAAGAGCTCCTTACAGATTGGATCATGTGCCAAGCTGGCACCACGGTTTTGTGGACCCTTCAGTATCATTGAGAGGATTGGTCCAGTAGCCTATCGACTTGCACTACCTTCGACAGTGAAATTCCATGATGTTTTCCATGTCTCATTTCTTAAGAAGTATGTTAAATATGTTGATCATGTGATTAACTAGTCTATATTGTAGGTGGAACTAGATGGAGAATTCCAGTCGGAGCCTTAGTGTATATTGCAGAAAAAGGTGCTCATGCTCCAGAACCGGGCAATAGAGCAAGTTAAAGTGAAATGGAAGCACTTTGGGCCCAATGAAGCTACATGGGGGATGGTGGATCAGATGCAAGCTATGTATCCTTCCTTGTTTACCGGTTGAGGCCAAGAAGCTTTGATATGGTGGTTTGGTGATTGCTTATGGTGGTTGGTAGTTGCTTTATGGTGGTTTAGTATTTTCTTATGATGGCTTGGTATATGCTTCATGGTGGTTTAGTATTTGTTTTATGTTGGTTTAGTATATGCTTTATGGTGATTGATATATGTTTTATGATGGTTGATATATGTTATATGATATTTTGATATATATGCTTACATATGATGTTAGTATATGTTTGATATATGTTTTGACATATGTTTTGGTATATATATTTTGATGATGTTGTTATATGTACACTCGTGTATGGATGTAAATATCATAACGAGTTGTGTTATAAAGCTCCATTATGTGATGTGTTGTCTTAGGGTCATGATGTTATGTCTTGAGCAGATCCTTCATTATAAATACTGCATCGAGTTACGTTATAAAGCTCCATAAGGAGTATATCTTATTTCAGTAGCTTGTTGAGGTATAGATGTGATTGAACACTAAGGATGGTGTCCCCCAAGGGGGAGTGTTTTATAACAGCCCTAGTGAAAATTCGATGTAATAAAAGTTAAAAACAATAACCACGGATGGTTGGGACACTTATTCCAAGATGAATGTTGGGCAAGACATCCTAGGGGGTGTTCATTTGGTTGTTTTTGGCTAAGGAAAATGGAAAAGGTAATAGCTAAGGCATTAAAAGGAATTTTGGCACATTTATTTATGAAAATAAAGGAAATTAGGATAAAAAGGAGGTGAAAGGTCACAGGTTGCATGTGAGGAGGAAAATGAAGGAAAATAATGGAATATGAAGAAAATAGAGGCCTCATTCATAAAAAGGCTTCTGAGGATCAGCTGGTAACCTTTTGTCAGTTAAGTGTTGGAGCTCTCTCTCATACTCTTGGAAACTTAGAGTTTTCTTGGAGCACTCTTAGAAGTGTGGCATACTTGGATTATTGGAGCAAGAAGGGAAAGATGGAGTAGGAAAGAGAAAGAAGGAATCAGAATTAGCAACTACATCAAATTTTTCTTGTAGGTACTGAGTTGCATGTATGATTTCTTCACTACTTTTAGCATGCATGGCATATGCATGTGGTTTCTTGGTTGTGATATGTCATTGGTATGGAAGATTTCCTTGATCGATAGTGGACTTCCTAGCCTTGCCATTTCGTAGATATCCATGGTAATTGTGGGTTTATTTTCATTGTTGTGCTTTTGGTTGGTTCTCATGTTTCCTTAGCTTGGGTTGAGTTATTAGTTCCTGGAATCCCTGGTTGGAAAAACACTCTAGAAGCCCTGTAACAACTTGGGTTGAGTTACTAGTCTTGGAAGCCTTGGTTGGAAAAATGCTCTGGAAGCCCTTGGTGGGTTGAGTTACTAGTCCTTGAAGCCTTAGTTGGACAAATTCTTTGGAAGCGTGGCGACAGCTATGGGTTCAGTTACTAGTCCTAGAAGCCTTGGTTGGAACAAACGCTCTAGAAGCCCGAAAGGATTGGATGGAGACCAATCTGATGATCGTTTTGGTGATGTTTGACCGTGATGTGGAATTACTATTTGATGGGTTGAGGTGGATGGCCTCTAGAAGCCCTAGATGAGTTTTGATTGATGTTTTCTATGAGATCCCACATTCATGCTTGGAATATGGAACGGAGGTGAATGACTGAAGAGAGATTTGACTCAGAAATTCTACGGTCGGGTGGAATGTGGTAGTCCCATCTCCTTGCATTAATTAATAAGAAACCATTTCCCTTGATTTGCATGTGTAAAGGTATTGATGTATTTATGGATTTGATGGTTTATATGTTTATTGTATTTATGTTCCTATTATGTTGTTTATATGCACATTTTATGATTGCAGTTATGTATTGCTTTCAACATGTTTTTACTTGTATGTGAATGGATAATGTGTCTATGACCTAACAGATGATAAGGGAACAATGGTTCATAACGATTCTCAGATAAGTATGAGATCCCTACACTTAAACTACGGCATTTACACTTGTAGATTACATGTCGATGATATGTTTGGCGAAATGCCTGTCATGGCTAGTAGGGATCCAATCAAGGTCTTAAACAAGTATTTGCTTTATTACTTTCATTTCCCTATTACTTTATTGAATTGAAGAGATGGATCAGTTCTGGGTAGTGACTTGGGCTCTAGGCCTGAAAAGTGGCTCAAACCTGGAGTCGTTGGCATAGCACTGACAATTTTGGTCCATAGTCGTTGGCAAGAATGCACGTGAGAACCACTTTAGGTTGTTGGTCGCTCCCTTTCCCATAGCATGAAAGCGACTATGGACTAAGAGACCTAAAACAGCAGTGGGACCCAGGGATAGGTTGTCTGATTGGTTGTCTTGTCTTCGGAGGGTTCAATGTATGATGTTGGATGTTTGTATGGTGTGTTTCCATCGGTTCCACTTCCTTAATGTGACTTAGGAGGTCAAATCATATCATAATGGCCTCTCGTCACATGTTTACCCCGGATGGTCGATTGCTTGGGTACATGTGGGAGGAGGGTGTTACAAAATTTCTTCCACCCATCCCTTAGAGCTCCTAAGCTTGGAAATAACTTTCTCATATAACCTTACCATGGGAGATCTCAACATAAAAGGAACTTTTAGCTCTTAAAAACTATTCCAAGGGTTAGTTCTAATAAATATGTCAAAATATTTTCTAAAATTAAAAAACTAATAAAGGAGATTGGTTTTATTATTGCAATGCTCCTCTACAATTATCCTAAACCTAACAGGGTAGTTTAATGATCACCTCTAAATCAAGATTTCCTTTTATTTATTTTTCCTTGGATTCATACCCTTATGTTGATCTTATTTTCAAAATAATTGTGTATATATCAATTAAAATAGGTATAATCATAATGGTTCTGTAATCAGATGGATTTTTTTATCCCCTATTTTAAAAACAGGTTTGAGTCCAGGGTTTATGGATGCTCGACTTGACTACTAACTTGAAGATATTGTGTATGTGAGGGATGAGGAAAGGCACCCAATTTTTTAAGATTTCAAATTGGTTGTTTTCAATGTCCTTAGCTTTCCCTTTTACAAGTTTCTTAATGCAAAACTATGTCTTCTATAGAAAAAACATAATCTTTTGTTGAAAAGTTTGGATTGTTGTCCATGGTAGTAGGGGATTTGTAAAAAAAAATTAGGGATTCCAGTTCCTTAGGGGAATCATATTATTTTCTTTAGTTTTATAAGAAATCTTGCTCTATAACTTTTGATGATATACCTTAGATAGGTACAATAATTTGTCTTGCTTCTTATTTATGCAATTCCTCTTTTCCTTTTAAATAGGGATTTGTATCTATTTATCTTATTTTTTATTAAGGATTCATTAGAAGCACTAATGGATTTTCTAGCAAGTTTACACTCATTAACATGTTGATGGTTGGATATTCTATTTTTCTTTTTCTTTAACTCTTTAATAGAGATTTTTTAGTGGAAGTAGAGAGTGTTGTCATAAAATTATGATAGACGTATTCAATGTTACTCTTATATGGTACAAGATTTAATTCAATAGTCAAGGAATTTAAGAAAATATGAGATTTATTTTTGTCAAAAATCAAGTGCCTTTGGCTATCAAAGTTCTCTTTAATGGGCATTTTTTGCATGACATATTTTATAGTTAAGGTTAAGGGTCTATGATCATATTCAAGCTCATGGTTGTTTAAAATGTCAAAATGTACTATTTGGTTGTACATAGGTATATTTGATATCACATAGTCCATGGCATTACTTTCCATAGCATTGATATAAGTCACCAGGCTAAACTTTCACTACTTCATTAGACCATTGCTAATTATTAGATCTTGAGAACTACAAGATTTATACATTGGGATTGATCAAATTCTTTTCATCAATTTGTCTTAAAGATGAACCATACTTGATGGTTGGAAATTTCAAAGTGATTGATTTGGAAGGTGGATTTAAAACCTATAAATATTGGTTAGCTCAATACCAAACATATTATCAGAGTTCATATTGTATCTATTTTCTAAAACAAGGTCCTCATATATCCATAGAGAATTAGGGTTGGAGTCATTACTTAAAGAATAGCTTGATCAATTACAATTCTAAAATTAAAGTATATTAGTAGGAGGATGATACCTTTATTTGTCAAACTATAGATGTCTTGTTTTAAGCTTCTTCTTCTTTTATTTTCTTTTTAATAAAAGGTGAAATTAAGAAACCTTTAATCGGGGTGCAAGGAAAATTGGAAGCAAAGGTTGGGAGGAGTGTCTTCCTCCCACTAAAATTAATATGGGGGGTGGCATGGCCAACCCCTCCCATGCATGAATCATGTGAGACATTAATTTTTTAGCTTAATGGTGTATTTCCCATAGGACCCTTGACTCACTGTTTTATTTCAACGAAGCTATATTTTATTCTTGGTTCAAGTTTCTTCCCTGCTACTGGTGGGATATTATTTCCCTCCAAGTTTCATAGTCAAGTTTGGAATAAAGGACAATTAGTTTGATAGATGGATTCAGGCTCAATTTTTTATAGTGTGAGTGTTGCATGTAGATGGTGCAGAAATAGTAGTGGCCCATGCCGACTTTTCATTTCTTCTCATTCTAGTTTCTAAGAGAGTGAGTCTAATTGGGGATGTGGGTGGTGGCATTGTTCCAAGTCATAAAGTTATCTTAGCATAGAGAGTCAAAACATTATGGGGTTGACCTCATTACTTAGTGGAGTTTTCTAGTGCCATCACTCAATTTCAAAGGTCAAGATTTCTATCTACTCTGATATTATTGGGCAATTTTTCTAGATAATAGTTATTCCCCCTACTTCATGTATTATATCTTTGATTATATGACTAGTGTTGTTTCTATGTTGATGGCCCTTATGGTTTTCTCTTGTTGGATTATTGTTTATTAGGTCTTAAGGTATTAGGGTCTCTGATGAATCTTGTGTCATCTTCTTTTTCTGGCCTTAACTTCCTCCTATTGGTATTTTTTGGCTTTATTCTACTAGTGATATGCTTGTTGGGTCAACTTCGCCCTATGTTCTTCAGCCTGGTTTTGTCTGATCATTTGGAATTTAAGTAGGGTATAGATTATAGGAGTTGATCTTATTATGGTTTACTAGTATTTTGAGGTGGTTTGGGGTTCTCAAGAGTCTCTTTTTTCATTAGTTTGTAATCAGGGGGCTCTGAGTGGTATGTTTACTTGTTGTGAGAGTTGAATATAGGCTTGCTTTTATGGTTGGTTCCCCTATTTCTAGATCTCAATGCCTTGACATAGGATGCACAACTGTAGAGAGGCTAGAATATGTGACCAACAAGGTCAGTCATGTGCCTAGACCTAGGCCCAAGGATTGTCCATCTATCATTCAGCGACTTCTCCTATCATTTCAGGAGGAGATTCATCGACTAGAGAACTATGCCATTAATGACCACACTGCCTACTTAGATTTGAAAATTTTAGAGGAGGTTTCTAATTAGCTTCCTAACCATGTTCATACTAGGGGAAGAAGGAACCAATATATGCATTCCATCACTTTACATTGGCAGTTGAAACCTTGTTAGGAAGAGTTTTAAAGAAGAAACATGGGGATAGGAATGATATTATTTCCTCCCCAAATGAAATTTAGAGGGTTTAGTTTTATCAATGGTATTGTCTATAGAGATTGTATGCTCATTTGGAAAATAGGGAGAGTCATCTCCAATGTGAGGTGAAGACCTCTGCAGCAACTGGTACAAGTACAAGGGACCCTATTCTTGTGATATCTTGGATTTATGAGTATGTTGTCTTTTGTTATATCATGCAGTCTTGATGTGGTATGTAAACATCATGAATATTTGATGTCACTATTAGTAGAAATTTTATCTCTCCTTTTATTAGCCAACAAATCTGATATCCATAGTGGTGGATTGAGGTCAATATGTTTTTAACAAATGGTCTATCAACTATGTATCTTGAAATTTGAAGGTAATAATAAATACAACTTACAAAAAAAAGTGGAATTAGTAAGCATGAAATAATATATTGCTATATAAATCTTCTTAGCACTAATATATGAAATCTCCATCCATATGTATTAATTGAGAGATCCATTCTTATGAAATCAAATATGAGGAGAAATGTTTATTTTTTGCAATAAGTTATGCATTTGTGGTAGCCCTTTTGTTACACCTCCTGTAGATGTCACTATGAATATTAATTCATGTAAATAATGTGGAAATGAAAAAAATATTTAATCTAAGAAGTGAACACGGATTCATAGGTATGAGGAGGAGGTGCTTGTAAACCCAAGCCATTGCATTTTTTTACCACCAATCTCCTTGATGAATAAATGGAATTTTTGATGCGAGCATTAAAGAAAAGTATGGGCTATCTGTAGTAAAGGACAGAAAACCCATACAGTCCTAGACTCGTAGGGCGTGTTGTGAAAGTCAACACACAAGGGAAAACAAAGAAGGAATTAGTGGTGGTATGGAGAGAACTATGCTTGGATGCACATACATCGAGCACAGTTGTGCAAGGCATGTAGGAAACATATAGAGAGAAAAGCACTCTTGGAAGCGTGGACTTGCAATGTGATATCAAAATGATGGAACTCACTGGAGAAGGGGCATAAAATCCTAGTGTACGTACAAGTCTTAGAAGCAAACTGAGGAGCATGGTATGAAGAGAATCCTGATGTGTTGAGAAGGTGGAGTCATGGTGAACTCTGGACTCCTTCTTAGCAAGTGGAGACCCTAAGGTAGACTTTGGATTCCTATAAAAACTAATAAGTTGAGGCATGGTGTTCTATATATTCCTTTGGGTGAGCAAGTGGATACATTGTGGGATTTGGATTCATGTAGTGAGAATCAAGTAAAGACACCATGGGCATTGAACTCCTGTAGTAATTGATTTGTGGATATGTTGTGTGTTCTAGATTCCTAAAGGGTCTTTCACATGGACTGTTGTGTGCTCTAGATACCTAAAGTGTTTAGTGGGTAGAAACATTATATGTTCTAGGCTCCTGCTTGTGAGTTGAAGGCGTTATGTGCTCTGGATTCCCATGTGATTTGGTTAACTAGACTGGTTTGAATATCCATTGATCACTTAACTCCTCAATCTATAAATTCATCTAGGGGGTGTTCAGCTACAAGAAATATTATGGTGTAGTTAGAGTACGGTTAAGTGGAGAGCAGAATTAGCTCCCTTAGTTTCCATTCATTTAAGCTAATCAGATAAGTATATTCACTTGTATACTTGTTGCACTATGAATGGTGAATGATGATGTTATGTATTATAATAATGAATGTATTAGCATTGTTAATGGAGGAATGTGATATTCTTGGTTGTTTATAATAAATTATTGATATGAGTGTCTTCATGGTTGAAGGGCTTGCAGAGCCTGTGTTATTGATATACTCTTGAACTGCAGGCTCATGTATGATTGTTGACATGTTTAGTTGACTGTCACTATGTGTGAATTTCATGGTTTTATATGATATGTACATCACGGATCTTTGTTCTTATGAACTATTGGTTATCCTTCCTAGTAAAAGACTATGAATGGTATAATACATGATGTATCAAAAACTCTGGTATTGTATGTGGAATCCATTATGTAGTTTAATTTGGTGCTATTGTATGAGAATTCATAGAGAATTTCTAGTTATATTTTGGCTAGTTTTAGTGTATATTGGTAGGCATGACCATAGCTTTATCAATTGTGTTATGGTTAAGTGTGTCTGGAATGATTTTTGATGGAACGATGGATTCATTCAGGTAGATGTTAGCGTTATGAGAAACGTTGGGCTTTAAGGAAGGTACGGGAAGGGTTCATGGAAATCTCTTAAATTTTTCTAAGTTTGAAATGTTATAGGAATCAAGCTTGTATCCAAGACCAGACTGAACCTTGGCAGAGTTGATCGAATTGGACCTTGGAATATTTTGTATACAGGATGGATTTGTTTAATTTTGGTGGATATGTCTGAGATTATGGACATCCAAGCCATTTGTGCTTGTACACTTTTGTGGAAATTTTGGATTTGGATTAGTCTAGACAACTAGGGTAGAGAGCAAGTAAAAAAAAAAAGTTAAATATGAGGTGGGAGCCCTTTAGGTGTTGAAGGCTTGGAAATGGATTTTCTCACCGGCTATATTTCATGTGATTTCCAGTGTGGGGTATTTTGATAAATTTTTGGTAAAATGTTGGATGTCATTTTGAGAGACAGATGTATCTAGGAATCTGGGACATCCGGGGATGAGGACAAGGCACAAATGCGTGGAGCCCCATATGGTGGCCAAGTCTAGATATGGTCAAAGAGATGTAATGATCCATATGTACCTGAGAATATAAGGTCTGAGAGGTTTTCCAAAGTGCAAACATGGTGTGCACTTAGATAAGCCTTATGACTCAATACAAAGGAAATTTTCAAATGGTGCAAAGGAGGTCAGGCGAGTGGGACCTGCAAGATAGACTAATGTGGCAAGTGCAATGAATGTTTCATTGAGACCATGTGGGTGTCATGTAAGCATTGTGAATGGTGTGGTGAGGCCACTTGGGCTACACATGGGTGTCATGTCACACGAGTTCATTTGGGTCATCTTTAAAAGGGGCATCATTTTTAATCTAAAGGCTAGATTGATGTAAAATTTATACCATAAATCTCTTGAGGAGTTGAAGGTGATGGTGTTATCTAAAGATAATTCCACAAAATTTGGAGGAGAAGGAAATTTTGTAATCCCATCTCCATATGATACCATGGAGTTTGGATTATTTGAAAGTTTGGAGGAGAAGGAAATTTTGTAATCCCATCTCCATAGGAAACCATGGAGTTTGGATTATTTGAAGGTAACACCTCTCGTTAGCCTGGGAAGTCCAAGGGGAGAGGAGGGAGCATTACACAATGGTATCAAAGTGCCTAGGTTCAACACTCATATTGAATGGGCCTAGAAGGATAATTTAGAGTTCTGGTACAGGATGTAACACCATAGCGAAGGTTCTACACTGGACCTTTGGAGATAAGATTTGGAATTTTGATATAGAGTATCAAAGCACCTAAGTTCAACACTTGCATTGAATTGGCCTAGGAACACAACGTTGATCTCTGTTATAATGTGGAATACCACACTTTTTGTTATCTAAAGAATGATTGTATGTTGCATGCAAATGTGTGTTGATTGTAGATTGTATGTTATATGCCTACATGTGTTGATAGTAGAATTTTGAAATGATAGACAATTAGCAGGATAGATTACTAATATGTTATTTTCTTTTCTAACTAGCATATTGATATGAGATTTGGTGTTTTAGATAGCCTCACATCAACATGTGTATTGCAAATAAGTCAAAGCAATGGATATTTGAGTTGGTGGCTTATTGCAAAAGGTGCCTTACTAGTACACTCATTCACTAACAATCCAAAACCCAATGTAAAACTATGATATTTGTTTTGAAAATATAAAGAAAACTTAATTTACTTATCATTGCAAAACTGATACTAAAATATATCAAAATATTTTGGAAAAAAAAAACTTAATTTATGTATCATAACTGAATTTAATTATGAAATAGTTAATGCGAAAAATCTTACCAATTATAAATATAAATGTTTAGATTAGAAATTAAAATTAAAAATTATCTTAAACCTAAAATTAATAATGACCATTATTTTTGTTAAATAATAATAATAAATGTTTAGATTAAGAATTAAAATTAAAAATTTATCTTAACCTAAAATTTTAATAATGACCATTTATTTTGTTAAAATAATAATAATAATAATTTACACAACATAACCAACCAAATATTATAATAATAATTCCACATGTAATAATAAAACATTTTACCCAAACAAATATAATAATTGGATAGTTAATGTGTCAAATTCCACATATTGTAAAAGTGGAAGTTTAATAGCAAGAATTTTCCCTCAATGTAAACTCTTGATAATGGAAAGAACATTTAGTGAATGATATTTTTCTTAGTTAGAATGTAGTTAGTATAGAAGGTAGGGTGTATTAATGATAATTTTTTTGTTAGAATGTAGTTAGTATAAAAGGTATGGTGTGATATTGGTGGTAATAAATTAATATTAATATTTTAATTGTAGTTAGTTAATTGTGTTTAATATGTGAGGAGTATTTTAGTTTTTTTTTTTTAATTTAATTCAATATATAGTTGAAAGGATATCATATTATTTTCAATGATTTTAAAAAAAGCTTAATAAAAAATAAAATAAAAACAATTTTAAAAGTAGAAAATGACATTAAAAAAGCGATATTATTTTATGTAAAAAAATTAATAAAAAAAAACATTAAAATTGTTTATTGTGACTAGTAACTATTATTGTTATGGAATTTGTTTCATAATTTCATATTAAAAAAAAAAAACATTAATGTGAAGAAAGTATAATTTATCATATCAATATTATTTTGATTTTGAATGATTAGGTTGAAATTACTATTATTTCCCTAAACTCTCTCCAAAAAATAAATGAAGATATTAACAAATGGAAAAAACTGTATACATACTCTTTCCAAATAAGTCATGTCCACTTCTCTAAATGGAAAGAAGACATGAAAAAGGTACAAATATATCATGCCCACTTCCCTAAAATGGAAAAAGACAAGAGGGTACAAATATATCATGCCTACATCCCTAAAATGGAAAAAGACCTGAAGAGGCTACAAATATATCATGCCCACTTCCCTAAAATGGAAAAAGACATGAAGAGGGTACAAATATATCATGCCACATCCCTAAAATGGAAAAAGACATGAAAAGGGTACAAATATGTCATACCCACTTCCCTAAAATGGAAAAAGACATGAAGATGGTACAAATATATCATGCCCACATCCCTAAAATGGAAAAAGACCTGAAGAGGGTACAAATATATCATGCCCACTTCCCTAAAATGGAAAAAGAAAGTACAAATATATCATGCCCACATCCCTAAAATGGGAAAAAGACAGGAAGAGGGTACAAATATAGCATGCCATCACTCTTAAATTTTCACATCCCTAAAATGGGAAAAAGACAGGAAGAGGGTACAAATATAGCATGCCATCACTCTTAAATTTTAAAAAGAGAGGGAGTATAGGGTACATATATACCCTTCCCACATTGAGATATGAGATAGGTTATGCTTCAAAGTGGAGCCTACCCTATAGCGGTGCATGGGCTAGCAATAGTTATGCTTTCGGATTATCTTTCCTGTCTCATTAAAGGTGCACATCGCAATGAAGAACCAAAACTTCTAAATAGTTTGTTGGATTTTTGTTACTAAGAAATGAGATGTGAATAGATCCCGAAAATCTATGGAAGTACACTATGGAGATGCTTTAAAGATTTTTGGATTACCCAAGGTTGGTGGTGGTATATTTATTTATTTATTTATTTATTAAGTAAGTTATAAAAAATAATAATAATAATAATAAGATTAATTTTAATGCAATATATTTTATTTATTTGTTATAAAGGATTTATTATTTTTTTTAATTTTAATTTAATGATTTATTTTAAATTTAATATATAGAAAAATTAAATTCTTAATATATAAAATTTGTTGTCAATTATATGATGTATTTATATGTTAAAAAATATGATTTTTTTTTATTTTTTTCAAAATTTGAGTTTACGATGAATTTAAATTATTTAATTTTCTAAAATATTGTTATATAGATTTTAATAGTGGGAAAATTTATTATCATAGATGTTGTCACTTACTTATGTAGTTTATTTATTTTTATTTTTAATATTTTTAAATGTAATATTATATGAAAACATCCTTCTTACGAGACTATAGAGCACATTTCTATTTTTTATGTAAATATCTTTCAGATTCTTACTATCTATAATACATTTCACAAAATCACGACAACAAAAAGATACTCATAAAGTCTCCTCATTTGGAACACTTAAAGGATTTCAAACTTGCTAACAAGCTCCTCCTTATGTTAGAAAGATTTTGTCTTAATCTTTTCCATCCTTGATGTTAGAAAAAGGTTTATCTTAATCTTTTGTGTGGAAAAGGATGGTTTAGTGTCATTCATTATGCTAGATCTACAGTGGTTCAACAAGGAGATGTATATTTTAGCATGTGATATGATAGATGCAATGGCATATGACCTTCTCTATAAAAGCTCCAATATGAATAGAAGTGAATTAGAGTTCATTTTTGGAAGATAAGTGGCATTTTTATGCAAAGAAAAAGTTCATTCTAGAGTTTATTTTAGGGTCGAGAAAAGCGCAAGTTACTAATAAAGGTGACTAATTCATGGAAGGCATTGGATTATTTATAAAAAATGTAGAAGCCTCACTTCAACCCATATATAGAAGCTCTAATAAAGATCCCAACATGATTCCCTAATCTCCCCTTGGAATATTGGGTTTATGAGACCTTACAATACGTTAGCAATGCCTAGTGTAAGTATATATCATTTTGACAATCGGAAATATTGAGTATGTGTTTACCAACTACACTAGCATATGTATTTATGTAGTAAGAAAAGGCATTCTTGAATAACTTATGTTTTGAAGTGAAGATTAAATTGGCGAACATTTTATTTTTTACAACCTATTATTTAATCATGGCCATATGGTGGGTTCTTGTCCAAAGGCAAAGTCTTCACCAGCTCCAAACAAAAACATAAGAGGCACTCTTAGTGGAAAGACTTAACTATGGACAAGCATTTAGTAGATTGATATAAAATTCTAGTAATGATTATTGTTACTACTTCATAAAATAGAAAAAACCATTATTACATCCATATCTCAAGAAGCAATTCAAACCCCCATTCACTCCCATGCATATAAATCCCTTTGGAACAAGAAAGAACAAGCATGAGTTAGATTTCTCATATCAAGAAAGATATTTAATTCATTTTTCTTCAATGGATGAAAAAAAGAATTTGATAATGATAAATTGCAATAATTAAATGGAAAAGGGGTCAAAATGGAGATATATAGTTTTTAATTAGGGATTTTGATTAGGGGTATGTTCACAATTTTATAACTTAGTGAAAATGGGATGCAGCCTAATTAGTCAAAATTGTAATTAGTTAATTAGGGGTAGTCATAGTTTCGATATGGAGGCTAATATAAGACTAAAATGACTTTTGTTAACTTGTGTATTAAATTTTACTCCTCCTTTTAAAAGAAAGGACTAACAAATTCTCCCAACGCGTTGATGTGGTTTATGTCATAAAGAATCAAAATTGGGAATGCAAACTTTCCAAAATGCATGGCCAACACTTGAGAAAGATTAGATTTTTTTTTAGTTGGAGGTCAGCAAGGTGGTATAACTCATTTTTGTGCATGTCACACAAAAATAAATAATTATGTTGGGATTAAATATTTGATAGATCTTTCTAGAATTCTCTTTTATCTAAATCTTTTATGAATGCCCCCAATTTGGTGGTGGGAGGGAACTTTAATTTATCTTTGGGTTCGTCTGAAACTTGGGGGCCACAGGCACAAGTTGATACCCTGACATACTTCTTTTTGAAAAAGTTGACGACATGTAAGATTATTGGTATTAACTTGATAAAAAATCGGTCAACTTGGAGAAATAGGCGATCAGGTCACACTAGGGTGGCTAAGAGGCTAGATCGTTTCCTGATGAATGAAGACCTTATTAATAGCATCTCATTTTTTATGCAATTGGTAGGGATGGGAGGAGATTCGGACCACTTTTTAGTTATCTTAGAGTTGAAAGGGACCAATAGGAAGCTTGGATTCCCTTTTAAATTCAATCAAGCATGGCTCAAAGAAATCATTTTTAATGAGTTGGTAAAGGCTACACAGGTTCCTTTGGCCCTTGACCAGGACCATTCCATAGCACATCAGTTTTGGAAAACCTTAAAAGAATGAAACAGACAACTATTATATGGAAAATCTAAAAAAGGATAACGGAAGATGTTGAACTAAAAATCATAGAAGAATCCATAGAAAAACTACAATGTCCAGAGGGAGATGGATATGAGACAAAAGAAACAAAGGGAAGGTAAAACAATTGGAAACCTCAAAAAGGAAGATCCTAAAATACAAATAAGATCAATGGAGACTCAAAAGTAAATCCATTTGAATAACCTCACGGGACAAAAACTCAATGTTTTTTCAAAATTATGCAAGATGTAGAAAGAATATAAACACTATATGGGAAATGCAAAAAGAAGATGGAAGCACAACAAAAAAATTTGATGACCTAGCATCTCTAGGGAGAGACCACTTCAAAGCACTTTTTAAAGCTTCAAAACAAGAAATGATAATAGAAGTTATTCAGGTTGCCCAAATTTTCCCTAGATATGCGAAGGAGGAAGAAAATGAACTGCTTATGGCTCTAGACACAAGAGGAGAAGTCGAAGGAGTTATAAAATCAATGCAAAAAACAAGAGACTAGGGCTGGATGGATGGACAATTGAATTCTTCCAACATTTTTTTTGAGCTTTTAGGGGACGAGCTTACCTGGGTGGTGGAGGAATCTAAAATCAAAGGTCAGGTTTATGAGCCTTTCAACTCTACTTTTCTAACTCTAATTCCTAAAAATGATGATCCAAAAAATCTGAGGAATTCAAACTGGTATCTCTTTGTAATTGTCTCTACAAAATAATTGCAAAGCTCTTAGCCGTCTTGTTAAAACCAATTCTCTCTAAAAATGTTTCTGGCGAACAATTTGGTTTTCTATATGGAAGACAAATTCATGAAGCCATAGGTGTCATTCAAGAATCTATGCACAGTATCAAAAATAGCAAAAGGAAAGGATTAATAATAAAAATAGACCTATCAAAGGCATATGACCGAATCAATTGGATCTATCTATGCCTCTTGCTTACTCATCTAGGATTTTATATTGTCTTTATCAATTGGGTTATGGGATGCATCACAAATGTGAGTTTTGTAGACTTAATTAATGGAGCATTATCCCCCTTATTCCACAGCCAGAGAGGGCTTAGACAAGGGTACTTCTTGCCACCTTTACTCTTTTTATTGGTGGTTGAAGGGCTGAGTCAGATGATTCTTTGAGCTAAACATAGGGGAGAAGTAAAATGGATTGAAGTAGCCACAAATCTTTTTGTAACACACCTTCTGGTTTTAGATGATATTCTTCTCCTTGGTGACGGATATGGAGGTGATATTTAGTCGCTAAAAGCCTCCTTAGACTGGTTTCTTAAAGTTACAGGTATGTGCATAAATGAACAAAAGTATTATCTATTTCATGAAGGTTTCTCCTTGGCAGAAATTAATAAAATTCATACTTTCCTCCCCTTTGATGAAAATCCTATGAAGGAAAATTTCAAATACTTCAGATTCCACCTCAAGCCGGATTCATACAAAAAACAAGACTGAATGTGGTTGTTATCCAAAATGGAAAAGCGTATAAAACACTAGAGTTATAAATGGCTCTCAAGGGAAGGAAGATTAGTACTGATAAAATATGTTCTAATTGCGATTTTGGTTTATTGGATTGCGCTCACCTAGGTCCCCAAAGGAATTGTAGCCTAGATTAAGAAACTATGTGGTTGTTTTTTATGGGTTGGAGAAAAGGAGGAAGCAGTTCTCCCATGGGTGGCATGGGATAAGATAGCTCTCCCAAAAGCATGGGAGGGTGGGGAATAAAGGACCTCCTCTTATTTGCAATAGCTCTTGTAGTAGAATCAAGGAGGCGTATTTTATCGATGGATAACCTTTGGATTGTTGTAGTCAAAAGAAAATAGTGCACATTCTAGACAAAAAATCTCAAAACGCATATGTTAACTAGAAAGCCACAGTGGAATCATTCAGGGTTATAGAAGATGAACTTGCATGGCACATAGGGAATGGGGAGAAGGTCATAATAAGTATGGATTCGTGGGTGGGATGCAACGATGGATATGAGCTTCCAAAGGATTTAACAGCATCTCTCAACAATCAAGGAATTAGTTTCTTGAATCAGGTGGCAAATGTTGAAGATTGCTCGATTTGGCACCGGGGTTGGAAATCAGCCATAGATATTCACTTAGACCCTCAATGATGAGCTAAGTGGGAGAACTACACCAAAGAATTGGAATGAACTAATGTCAGGATAAGGGATTGATCAGATGAGCTCAAATGGGTCTATGTGCCTTCAGGTCAATACGCTCCTTAATATGTATACATTTATCAAATGGACAGGACAGTATAGGTGTAGGCATGGTGGTGGAAACCGCTATGGAAACTGAAATGCCCTGCAAAGTCAAGACTATTTTTCCGGTGCCTCCTCAGAAATAAGGTGCCAACATGGGATAACCTTAAAGAAATAAAAAAACATGGTCTGGGTTGGTGTATGATATGCAAATACTCTGAAGAATTAGTAAACCATTTATTCTTAAGTTTCTCATTCACCTTTAAAATTTGGGAGGCCACTCTGAGACTTCTGGGACTTAGTCTAAATTGGAGAGGTATAAACATTGTTAAGGCCTGGAAAAATTGGTGGAACTCAGTGCAAGATGAAAATTTGAGAAATGTCCCACCAATAATCACATGGGTTATATGGTTGGCAAGAAACAAAGGCATTTTTCATTACATTCCTTCTCTCCCTCCCTTGTAGCTATTGAGTGTGATGCAATTTTCTCTTTACTTCCAACCTCATCAAAAACCCTATCTCCTCGAATTATTAGAGAGGAAAAAATAAACCCACAAATCTTGTGGGATTATTTTTATGGAGCATACGATGCACAAAAAAGATGTGGGGTGGGTTTGGTTATACACTTCAATAGACAAATGAGCCTAAAAGCTTCAATTCGCCTTGGAACTAGAACAAACAACTTTGTAGAACTCCTCTCATTGAAATTATTATTATGTTGGATTCGGGAAATTGGAATTGATACAGTACAAATTTTTAGTGATTCCTTAAATGTCATAAATTGGTTTAATTAAGTACATATATGTCAAAATCACACTTTTCTACCACTCATTGAAGAAATTTTTCATATAAAACAGGGTTTTGATTACATTTTTGTTTGTCACATATACAGGGAACAGAACTCTGAGGTAAATATCCTTTCTAAGTAGGGTCTACAACAGGACTTAGGCAGATGGCATATAAGAGAGACAGAAGAAGGGAGGATCTGGGGATCAGATCAGCAATTGTACATCAGATGATGGTTTTTTCCTTTGCATGCTTTTCTTACGCTATACAAACATTTTTCTCTTCAATTCACCTATTTTTTTATTCAATTTTATCATTTTTTATCTTTACATATATAAGCTTTTCTACTGATACAGTCGGTTTCTATTTTGGATCCTATATGCGACAGTTCGAAAACATTTGAATAGTACATCATGTGGGTTGTTTTCTCCAGTACAAGAGAGGGCCGATTTTTGGTTTTTTGCATATTTTTGAGTATTACTTATGGTTTATGTCATAGTCTACTCAATCACTATGTGTTTTTTATTTATGGATACACAGATAAATGAATGCTTAAGGCATCTAAATATGTAATCTTTTATTCTCTTAATAAAATGTTTGATTTTTCTCTGAAAAAAAAAAAAAAAAAAAAAAAAAAAAGGAATTGAATTCTTCTTAAATTTAAGATATAGTATAATCATTAGAGGGCAGGGGCACAAAAAATGAAAGACTTGGTGATGGTTTTTAATCCAACAAAGTTACCAACTTAATGAGAACTTTAACCTCAAAATGAAAACTCTAGCCCAAAAACCCCTATTTTTTCCCAAAAACGAAAAACGTTGATGTTGGAAAAACCTTTATTTTTCTTTTTTTCTTTTTTTTTCTTTTTTGCAGGGTATATTTTCTACATTTTTTTAACAATGGTAGTAAAAACCAATTTTTTTGCACAAAAAACATGAAAAAACACCCTGAAAATGAAAAATGTTGATGTTGGAACTACACATTTTTTTGAGGCAAATTTTCAATATTTTTTAGCAAAAGCATTAAAGATACAATATCATGACTCTGAAAAGCCTCAAAATTCCAAAAACATTCAGGCATGGTGTTAACGATAAAATATCACGACTCCAAGAAACCTTAAAATTCCCGAAAAAATCAGGCATGGTGTTAAAGATAAAACATCACAACTTTAAAAAACCTAAAAATTCCAACAATTTTCAACCAAGGTGTTAAAGATAAATATCATGGCTCTCGAAAACTTTTAAATTTTGACATTTTTCAACCATGACATTAAAGATAAATATCATGATTTCTGAAAAATCTTAAAATTTTGACATTTTTCAAACATGGCATTAAAGATAAATATCTTGACTCTAAAAAACTTTAAAATTTTGATATTGTTTAGCCATGTGTTAAAGATAATATATCACAACTCTAAAAAAAACTTAAAATTTTGACATTGTTCGTCCATGAAATTAAATCCAAATATCATGACATTAAAATACCTTAAGTTTAACATAAATTTTGAGACCAAAAAGAAATTAAAAATTAATACCTAAATCAAGGAGCCATTATACCAAATGCTAAAAATATAACTCTTTTAAAATCTTAGCCTAAGGCAACTTAACACATTGCAACTAAAACTTAAAAATCAACCATCAAATTGACACAGTGGGGGGATTTTTTACCCATTGCAATGAAAATTTAAAAATCAACCATCAAATTGACACATAGTGGACGTATATTTGATCCATTGTAACGAAAACTTAAAAATCAACTATCAAATTGATACATAATGGGATTGGGTTGTTAGTGGAACAACGACACAAACCTTGCAAGCAAAAAAAAGGTGAAAAAATAAATAACAAAACAAAACAAAATCATATTTGTTGGCTCGAAACATCGGCTAAAAAATTATATTGTGATGGATTTGGAAATGTCAACCCAAAATTTCTCTACTCATAGAAGCTTTTGCTGGGGAAAAATAAGGAGAAGAAGAAATATATATAAAATAAAATTAAAACATTAAAACCAATGGACCCAAAAAAATAAAAATAATATATATATTATTATTATATTAAAAACATATAAAAAAAATTAAAAAATAGAAAATAGAAAAGCAATCATATTTCTTAAAAAAATCCAAAAATAAAAAACCTATGAACATGAAAAATGGAAAGATTAACAAAATTAATTAAAAACAAAAGACGCAAAAAATTTTAAAACATAAACAAATTAAAATAAAAAATAAAAATAAAATATATATATATATATATATATTTATATAGAGAGAGAGAGGAGAGAGAGAGACGAGGAGAGAGAGAGAGAGGAGAGAGATAGATATATATTCCACAAAATTTTATTTTATTATTTTGGAAGTTTGGCAGATCCTTTCTATTTCATTTCAAAAATCAAATAAGGTGTACGTACACTTCCAATAGCCAAATACGCAGAACTCTCCTTTGGGCGTGGGACATGGTAGTCGACTTTATATGAAGGATCTTGTAGCTCCTGCTGAGATATCTTCTTCCTTCTGGGTTTAAGCTTCTGTCTACCGAAGGATATCATATTGATCTCTGGTAAGTCATCTCCTTCCTTCAACTGCACACGAACCTTAGTCCCTGGAGGGGTGATAAGCTGAGACGGATCAAAGCTTCTTTCCTCTGCTTCTTGAGGTGTTGTTCAGCATAGCCATGGTAATCCTGCTCATATCCTCCCAGCGTAAGCCTTTCGACCATCAAAGGAAGGGTCAATTCCTGCTTTCCAGCTATCATCATCTGGTGTCCAAGATGGTCTCAACCCGCCCACTAGGAAACTGGGTTTGTTGGCCATTTAACTGCATTTTAAGCCATCCAAAATTTAAATATTCTCATATTGTCTAACAATGCAATATAAGTTTAGATATCCTTAATTATCCTAATAGCTATACATCTGAAACAAAAACTAAGAGACTGTAAAGTCATCATGAAAACTATTCAAAATTTTCAAAAAACATAACTATGCTAATCATTCAGTTACTCATCAGAGGAGTCAATAGGGTTTGGATCTGTGGCATTGGAATCTGACATATTTGCTTGAGGAAGGCAAGGGATGTGTTTCTCAATCCGGAAGAGGCAAACATTTTGGAGTTGGATTTTACATTGGATCAATTGAAATTCCCTATGAGTTTCTTGGAGATTTGTATCTGTTTTAGATGGTCTGGCACAACTGGTCATTGTTTCTTTTGCCACAATGTTCTTCATAAGCTAGTATAAATAAATTATCTTTTGGAACTGGGGATATCTGCCTCGAGACTGTCCAGGGTCCTAGATTAAATATTGTCATTCCTCCAAGTCAAAATTGATGTTTTCAACATGTTGTCTAAGCTCTGATTCCCAACCTGAAATCAACTGATGGGAAGGGGAATGTGTATTACAATGGTAAGATTGAGCAGCTTCCTAAGTTCTCCCAACATTACCAAGGCACCCTCGGACCCTAGCTTGCGACGGCTAAGCTTGCCCAGCACCACACCCTCAACCTTTTCTTTGGCTCTTGTTATCACCTAAATCCGCCTTAGGCTGAAGGAAGGCAAAATTCAGGGTAACCACAAACCACACTCAGTCTGGTAGCTAGCCCTACCAGAACAGGAGAGGGCTCTCTCTGAGTAACATTCAGTGAATAGATGAATGAAAAGGACTGAGATGACTTTCAAACGAACTATTTATCTTAGGCTAGTAAGTGAAAATGAAAATAAGGAGTGATTTTTTATGAATGACTATGTTTCTGGGATGTTATGGGACCACTGGACCTCAATGAACAGAGAACTTAACACAAAGGCACGGATTATTTCGTGAGGCAAGGTAGGCAGAAAGCATAGGAATTTAGTTTTAAGATATTGCGGAATGGAGAGATTGATTAAGAGGATGAAAAGGGTATGAACAACATGAATCCTTTTCAATAGAAGAATGAACACTATACATGAAATTTTCCCACAGGCAGAGCAATAAAATTGAATTCTACCTTAGCTAACTTAGAAAATTTCAATGGAAATGAATATGAAATGAGCTATGAAACATAACTAGATACATATGAAACATAAGAGACACATTTGCTACACTCACAACCACATGAATCTCATGAAACAGAGCCACTGCCTTTCATTAATCCTCTGTAAAAAATATACAATGCAGAAACAGAGTTTCTTTCCCACAGTCTCCCAGAAGTTACCAGCCAACCAACCCTTTGCAAATAGTTTGCATACAATATATAGAATGTGCCATGAAGAGATAGAACGCCAAAGGGTTGGGGAGTTACTCGAATCATTACAAAATGAAGGTGGAGAGCCAAACATCAGCTACAGGTGCAGCACCACAAACATGACAAATGGATTGAGTGACCCTTTGCCTTCCTTTCCCACTTGGATAGATGCCCATATGGAGTGAAAATACTTTAAATGCCGCCTTTGGTGCCGAAAAAGTAAAGTGTAGATGAGAGGGCCCACTTAGAAAAGTCGCAAATTGAAATTTCGCGAAACATAGGCAATTTGGGCCTTTTTTCCTATATGCGCCGCGCCCTTTTCTGTATGCGCCGCACCACTTTGAGGCCAGTTTTGAGGCACTTGCAGAAGTCAAAAATGTGCCAAAGTGTTCTTGTTGGAAATCTTGTCATGTCTACTTTCCAACCCAAGTGGAATTTTTGAATTTGGAGCTCATTTGCCCCTCTCAATCTTCATTTTCCTAAGACTGCTTCCTATGTGTCAAAATAGGGGCAGTGAGGCCATTGTTTGGGTGTTTTTGACCTCCTGGAGACTCAAATCATGCCCAACTTTCTTGCCCGAGTGCCAGTAGTCGTGATTTTGCATGCTGAATCCAAAAATGCAAACCATTTCTCATTTGGAGCTCCCAATCCTACGCGTCGCGTCGGTGGCGCGGCGCGTATAGACAAAAAACCTGTGTTTGTGCCAAAAAATTTCCATGTGACCAAAATTGTCCCGAAGTTCTTGAAATTTGGGCTGGTGGTTCTCTAAGAGGCACTATGCTGGGCCACAGAAGCTTCAGCCAAGATTCGAAGCCGATCTTGCTCTTTTGCCTCTTTTGTTGCTCTGCTCAATTTGGCCTTCAAGCTCCTGATCCAGGCCTTTGCACTCATGTTCCGTGCCTTGTAATGACAAGCCATCCTCCTCAGTATGGTTTTATCTCTATTAGCCTTCTCCAGCAGTTTCTCCAGGTGTATATTGACCCGCTCTAAGTAGGTCTCACGGTCGTTATTGATCTCTTGCTCCAAGGTAGTGAGCTCGATCCTCCTCTGTTGGGCAGCTCCTCGATTCTCGCGGATGCTTTGTAGCTCCATTATTGCCTACTGGTCCTAAAGCTGCTTGTTCCTCTGCTCCAGATACTTGATGATCCATCGAGCCCTCTCCACATTGAGTATCAAGTCTTGGATCTCTGAGTCCTGCTCCTGAATGGTCATCTTAAGTTTGGCATTTTCTGCCTCTGCCTCGTCATCCTGAATGAGGATGACATCGGTCTCCTGTACACCTGATGGTCACTCATCATGGACGGGCTTTTTGCCCTTGTCCAATACCTGTGTCGCTGATGCCGGAAGCGAGGCCCCTTCCACCCTGGGTGGAGATAACACTCGCTTTGCTGCTGCAAACAAGTGCCTACTGCCTCTCTAATATGTAACAAAAACTGGCATGGTAGTGGTCTCATGATGCTCACGCTGATGAGAAGGACCACCCATCTCATGCTCTGGCTCTGATAGTACCTGTGATGTGCTGAAGAAGTAACGGGAGATGAAGTCCTCCCAAGCAATGCCCTGCAATCCCAACTGATGATCTACCAAAATCCGGATAAGAGCGAAGTGAAACACATTGTTAAGCTGCTACTGAGGGGTCGTATGCAGCATGAAGGTGTTCATCCTCTCTATGTTCCTGCATATGAAAAACGGGAGGTTCATCATCCTCACCCTAGTGAAGTGCATGAGCAACCAGATATGATAGGCATATAGTTGAGAGAACCTCCCCACAACTGAAGTATTTCATGATCAATCTCATGAGTGGAGCATACTCATCTTTCAAGTATCTGAAGGGAAAGACTCTTGTGACCTGACTCAAGAATCTGGCCTTGATGTAAGGATCATAGTGTTGCATATCCACCTTCTTCTTCTTATGCCACTGTTCTCCAACATTTGGTATACATGTTGCCACTGATATAGCTTCGGGTGTCAATGTGAAAGTGACTCCGGCCAGGATACACTGACCTTCATGTAGATGAAGCACAAATAGACGGGCCAACTCATGATGAACTCTAACATTTGCCACCCTTTGACAAAATTCAAAACATGCTAGGTGCTGGAAACATGACATGGCAAGAGGGCATGCTTGTAGCTCAATGAGGGTAGTGGGCTCATCCCTGACATGTTTGCCACTCCTGTGATGCCTCTTGGGAGCCTGCTCTTCTGAGGATGAGTCACTCTGTGTCTCCATCTCATACTCTGACGAATGCTGTGATGTCATGACTGCAATGTGGACTGTGATTAGGCTGCCTTTTGATGATGGTGTGAGGCTGGGTGCCTTTGTAATATTTGTTACCAAGGGGAACAATGAAACAGGGAGTATTAGGAAGGGAGTAATGTAATGGGAATAGGGGTTATAGGGAGAAATTTGTTAGGGATATGGGAGGAGTTTGGGGTTTTTGAGAGGGTAGGGTTTGGGGTTTCAACAAGGTAGGGTTTGGGGTGTCAAGTTGACCAAATAGTGGAGGGATAGGGGAGAGGGTTTGGTAGAAGTTTAGGGCAGGGATTTTAGGAAAAATGAGAGAGGGAGGATGAGAAAAATGATAGGTGAGGGGAAAATGATGGGTGGAATGAAACCTTGGCACTAACAACACATTTTAACAACCGTAGCCATCGTGTTTCTTGGTGATTTCTTATGGTTGATTTTATTGAATTTGGTTGCATTCAAACATCTCTATAAACACCATATCATTGATAAAATTTGATGAGCAAGGGATGTTGTAAGGCCTACCTCTCAATTTGATAGGCTTCACCAAAAGTTGG
>APFE030843285.1:0-13542 GCA_000404065.3 Pinus taeda | reverse complement strand
GTTGTTCAGAAACTCACAATTGCTTGACTTGTTTTCAATTGTTTATCACATGATACATTCAGTTAAAAGGCAAGAAGATTTGTGACTAGTCTTTCCTTTAAGTAGATTTACTTTAGTTCACATTTCTTAGTTGTTATTTGTCATAGATTTCGTTTTCATTTCCTTGCAGTAGCAGAGGCACTCGGACAATGTCATTAGTCTTTTATTTGATGTCTTTACTTTCCTTTAAGCATTGATTTCATTTCAAGCTTTCTTGTAGAGTACTTTTAAGTTGTAAAAAAGACATCACAATCTCACACACTTCACTCACTATATTTTGAGTTTTAAAAAGCAGATCACAATCTCACACACTTCACTCACTTTATTTCATCACATCACATTAGGAGAGATATACTTGAAAACAAACCTAAAAAGTTAAAAACGACAAAAGCTTAAGAAATAGTTGCCTAAGTACATACAGTACATTGTCCCTTGAGACAGCTGTTATTGCTGCAAATTCTCTGGATTACTGTTCGTGCCTTTAGTTCTAGTGTGATATAAAATGCTCTAATACCATGTTTAGATTTCTAATCTTGAGACGATAGAAATCCCTATTGCATTATCTGGTTTAATTTATCCTACTTGTTTATTCCATTAACAAGTTATTTATAAATATAAATACTGAAATAAACAAAATTCATCCTTAACTCATATACATATCAACAACTCAAATAAATGAGACAAACACACAAGGGACATTATTCTTTTTGGACAATAATCCTTGGCAAAACCCAATGTGGGATAACGGATGTAACCTATATGAGGGTTTTATTATTATGTAGGATCTGAATTCAACTAGGGTGCTTGAAATGGCTCACCCAACAAAGAATTCCCTTAGCAATAGTACCTCTCCTTTGAGAGAGATATTCTGGTTGATCAATCACTAGGTGAACAATCCCACAACAGTTATGACAACTTCCGCTTTTCTGTGTCACTCTAATAGGGACTACATCACCTTCTAAGGTCACCAACACTCAGTCTGCCCCACAAAAATCTCTTAGTGCTACCTCTTAGCCCTACGTCAACTTTGCTAGCCTCTGCATCAGCCCCTTCGCTCTCTCCGTGAACTCTCAGACCCTCTGTGTCACCCACACTAGCCTCTTCAGCCTCTGCATAGCTCCCAACTACTTATGTGTCATCCTCTCTAAGCTCTATGCTGTCTCTCTGGTACTATCTCTACCTATCTCTTATGTATTCTCAACCTTCTACCAAATAACCCCTTGCTGCAACAAATCACTAGCTCGATTCTCTCAGCAAAAACCTGCTCCAAAAAATCGAAGTGACTTATCAATTTTTTGTATCTCCAACTAACCCTCAAGTCTCCTCTTATACTTTTCATGTTGAGTCTTCAACAGCCAAGATTAAGTCCCTAATCAATGGCTAAGATTAGATTTGGCTTGATCCATGTCATTTACAATATTCTAACCGAGTTTTATATTAATACCCATTAATATTTTAATGTTCCTAAGTTTATTCTTACGAACCCCATTAAAAATATTAATTATTTTAATATTTCTCCAACCGAGTGGAATTTCCCCAAACCATTTCTAGGTCATGGACACCTTATGTGCCTTAGCCTCTCCACCAATTTTCATGGCTAGAGCAGATACGATGCTAACACAAATGAATAATCTGTGGGAAAAATAGACTAAGTAATAAATGGTGTGTGGAATCCAAGGTTGTGCGAAAGAAAAGGTTCATGTGGAGTTAATGATTTCCAGAAGTTAAATCTTATGCAACGGAAAATCCTATGTGGAGGTAAGAGTATGTTCCACCACTCTAGATAAGGAGGGACCAAAACAAGCTAGGTGACATGGAAAGACACATGGAAAAAGGACAAGGGGAATGCCATGGAAATAACAAGTGATGACACGTGGCAGGCATGCTTGGCATTTTTGGCTAGCTAAATGAAAAATTGGTAGTTGACAAGTGGAAAGAACACATTAGCACTTGGACAAATGGCAAGTCTTGATTGGTTGTAGTGGATGATGTGGAAGGTGATGTGTCAGATGATGTGGGGATTATGGATCGCATATCATGTCGTGAGCTATTGGAACAGTGTAGTGCTAGAATGGAAACAACAGTGAATCAACCTGAGGGGAAAAGTCCCAAAGTAACGAGAAAATAATTGTCAATTACAGTTTGTCTACCAAGCTAGTATAGAAAAGTGATGATCTTCCCATCAAGGTTTTCACTAATTCTTTCGAAAACTTATAAGATTTATATGTCATTTTATTTCTGGTTACTGATAGATTGTGGAGATAACATAAAAATCATTTCCATATTTTTGACACCAAGTTTCATCCATCATAGTTTTCCTAAATTAGTTGGGGTATTATTACTCATTATCTGTTGAAAGATAATAAAAGACTTCGTCATTCCTTTTTCAAATAGTTCTTATTTTCCCTCTCACGGTTATGATGGGAATATAATAGAGATTTATAAGCTTTATAAATCAACATAAGAAATTCTAACAAAATACACTTAAATTGTAGTTGCAAAAGCTCTCTTGGAAAATTTGGAAAGCATTCAATTAGAATAAAACAATTTGAAGTTACTATCACTAACAAAAATAATGCCCTATTGCTCAAAAAGGTGAATGTTAGAAATAAATTTACCAAAATAAATTTACCATATATGGTCACTAGACCTTTTAAATGTTTATTAAAGTTGTATGTCACTTGGTGTATAATACAACATGCTTAAGAGAGAGCCTCACTTGCGGAAACCTAACAAAACATATTCTTTGTTTATATGCCTATGAGAAACATTGTTTTCGCAGACACCATACAAGATTGTAGGGCTCCTTCTTGCATGCACATATTGAAGATTCATAATTTGAACATATTAAAACCTAAAACTACAAACCTAAAAAAATGGTATGACCTTTGTAAAGACCTCATATAAATAATATTTCAAGTTGCAATGACATGATAATGCAATATGATATTGTGGTATTCTTTAGAAATGGAAAATTAAGTTCAAATAGGAATCTCCCACCAAACAACTTAATAGAGCACACATTAAAGAATCCAAAATTTACTCCTTCATGCTTTCATCAACCATAACAAAGTTAGTTGTGAATGAATAGTCTATTGCCTATGACAACTTCAAAAATGTTATAGAGTGAATAAGGCATTAAATTCTTGCAACAAACCACTAGCAAGATAGAGTAGACTATCGAACAATTTGTGTTTTTTAATTGATGTCAAACTCACGAAGAATTGTTACACACACATTCTCATCGATGTGAAACTCATGAACCATTGTTGCACATATGTTGTCATTGATTTAAACTGTAGTAGTGTGAGTAACGTCGAAGGAAGAACGATAGATTAAATAGAAGAGGTGACAAAGGAACAAGCAGAATAATATATTAGGCAACAAAGGTCGAATAGGTTGGCTAATTAAGCAGTTCAAGAACATGTTGATCACACAATTGAAGGCGAAATAGGTTGGTTGAGCAAGAAATTCAAGTGCAAGGAAGGAAAGCTAAGAAGGTCGAGAAGGTAAAAGGCTGAGGATGTAGAGGAAGCCAGAAAGGCTAAAAAGACCAAGAAGGAGGTAGCCCTAATGATCAATCTTGGTCATAGAGGGTCAACAAGCCAACTCCAAAGCGATAAGACCCTTTTGGACTTCAAGAGTATTGGCATTGTTAAAAGACAAAAAAATGTGTCGAATTCCCAATATGATATGGAGATATGTGGGGAAAAATAAAATAAGTAATAAATGGTGTGTGGAATCCAAGGTTGTGCAAAAGAAAAAGGTTCAGCTGGAGGTAATGGTGTCTGGAATTTAAATCTTGTGCAACAAAAAATCCTGTGTGGAGGTAAGAGTATGTTCCACCACTCTAGACAAGGAGGTACCAAAACAAGTTAGGTGACATGGAAATACACATGGAAAAGGGATAGGTGGCTGTGACATTACGGAAATTTTGAAGTCTTAAATGGGCCTCCTAATGAAATTATAAAATAATAGTGGAAATAATAAAATAAGATTAGATTACATAATCAAACTTTAGAGGGAAAAAAGAAGAAACTTTTTTTCAATTCGTATTTTCAACTTATCTCCCTATGGGTTTACTCACATTTCGAGTGGTAATACTCGTTGGATGAAAAAATTTATTCCTCGTCCAAGGAGTACTCATGTTGCATACATTTGATGGACACTACTACACTCAAAATGAGAAATACATCAAGAACATTATTGCAATCATGTTCTTCGTGTATTTTTCATTTTTTGTGTAGTATGGTCCATCAAAAGTATGTAACATGGGTACTCCTTAGATTAGGAATTAAATTGTGCATCCAAAAAGCAATCCTACTTGAAATTTGAGTAAAACCGTAGGGATATAAGTTGAAAATATGAGTTGAAAAGGTAGCTTTCTCATTTTTTAATGTTTTTACTTTTCCACTCCAAAAATGGTGAATCATCCCCCATGGTTGACATCATCATGTTGAATCCTATTGGTTCTTATAAAATTTATTTTAGTTTTATATTTTTCCTAGGAGGTCCATTTTATACCTAAAAATTCCCTTAATGCATGTCAATAACAAGTCATGACACGTGGCAGACATGTTTGGCGTTTTTAGCTAGTCAAATGGACATTTGGTAGGTGACACATGCAAAGAACACATTAGCACTTGTACACATGGAAAGTCTTGATTGGTTGTAGTGGATGATGTTGCAGGTCATGTGTTAGATTATGTGGGGATTGTGGGTCCCATATTATGTCATGTGCTTTTAGAACATTGTAGTGCTAGAATGGAAACAATAATGAATCAACCTAAGGGACAAAGTCCCAAAGTAACGAGAAAATAATTGTCAATTATAGCCTGTCTACCAAGATAGTGTAGAAAGGTAATGGTTCCACCCATAAAGTTATTGAAAAATGCTTTTAACACGGAATAAGAAACTTAGTCTAGGGATATTTTTTCATCAACATATCAACATGTATAAAGTGAGCAGTGAGCCCGATCTACCTGATATCCAATGAATTGGTCAACAAATGGTCGTGAAATAATGTCACATGGGAGTTGATTAACACTTAAGGGATTAATGCAATATTGGGCACGAGACTTTGATCTTGTTGTATTACCATATTGGCATGTAAGAAGCAAGGTGGAAACTTGATCTACCTGATATCCATTAAAAAATTTAAAAGTACAGTCCCAACACATGGTCATAGTTGGGCCCCTAGAGCTAGAATAAATGGACTATGATCCTATGACAAATTCAAAAATGTTATAGAGTGAATAAGGCATTAAATTCTTGCAACAAACCACTAGCAGGATAGAGTAGACTATCGAACAATTTGTGTTTTTTAATTGATGTCAAACTAACGAAGAATTGTTACACACACATTCTCGTTGATGTGAAACTCATGAACCATTGTTGCACACATGTTGTCATTGATTTAAACTGTAGTAGTGTTAGTAACGTCAAAGGAAGAACAATAGATTAAATAGAAGAGGTGACAAAGGAACAAGCAAAATAATAGATCAGGAAACAAAGGTCGAATAGGTTGGCTAAGTAAGCAGTTCAAGCACATGTTGATCACGCAGTTGAAGGAAAAATAGGTTGGTTGAGCAAGAAATTCAAGTGCAAGGAAGGAAAGCCAAGAAGGTCGAGAAGGAAAAAGGCTGAGGATGTAGAGGAAGCCAGAAAGGCTAAAAACACCAAGAAGTAGGTAGCCCTAATGATCAATCTTGGTCATAGAGGGTCAACAGGCCAACTTTCATGCGATAAGACCCTTTTGGACTTCAAGAGTATTGGCATTGTTAAAAGACAAAAAAATGTGCCGAATTCCCAATATGATATGGAGATATGTGGGGAAAAATAAAATAAGTAATAAATGGTGTGTGGAATCCAAGGTTGTGCGAAAGAAAAAGGTTCATCTGGAGGTAATGGTGTCTGGAAGTTAAATGTTGTGCAACAAAAAATCCTGTGTGGAGGTAAGAGTATGTTCCACCACTCTAGACAAGGAGGTACCAAAGCAAGTTAGGTGACATGGCAATACACATGGAAAAGGGATAGGTGGCAGTGACATTAGGGAAATTTTGAGGTCTTAAATGGGCCTCCTAATGAAATTATGAAATAATAGTGGAAATAATAAAATAAGATTACATTACATAATCAAATTTAGAGCGAAAAAAGAGGAAACTTTTTCTCAATTCGTATTTTCAACTTATCTCCCTCTGGGTTTACTCAAATTTCGAGTAGTAATACTCGTTGGATGAAAAATTTATTCCTCGTCCAAGGAGTACTCATGTTGCATACTTTTGATGGACCCTACTACACTAAAAATGATAAATACATAAAGAACATTATTGCAATCATGTTCTTCGTGTATTTTTCATTTTTTGTGTAGTAAGGTCCATCAAAAGTATGTAACATGGGTACTCCCTGGATGAGTAATTAAATTGTGCATCCAACAAGTAATCCTACTCGAAATTTGAGTAAAACCGTAGGGATATAAGTTGAAAATACGACTTGAAAAGGTAGTTTTCTTATTTTTTAATGTTTTTACTTTTTCACTCCAAAAATGGTGAATCATCCCCCATGGTTGACATCATCATCTTGAATCCTATTGGTTCTTATAAAATTTATTTTAGTTGTACATTTTTCCTAGGAGGTCCATTTTATACCTAAAAATTCCCTTAATGCATGTCAATAACAAGTGATGACACGTGGCAAACATGTTTGGCGTTTTTGGCTAGTCAAATGGACATTTGGTAGGTGACACATGGAAAGAACACATTAGCACTTGTACACATGGAAAGTCTTGATTGGTTGTAGTGGATGATGTTGCAGGTCATGTGTTAGATTATGTGGGGATTGTGGGTCCCATATTATGTCGTGTGCTATTAGAACATTGTAGTGCTAGAATGGAAACAATAATGAATCAACCTAAGGGACAAAGTCCCAAAGTAACGAGAAAATAATTGTCAATTATAGCCTGTCTACCAAGATAGTGTAGAAAGTTAATGGTTCCACCCATAAAGTTCTTGAAAAATGCTTTTAACATGGAATAAGAAACTCAGTCTAGGGATGTTTTTTCATCAACATATCAACATGTAGAAAGTGAGCAGTGAGCCTGATCTACCTGATGTCGAATAAATTGGTCAACAAATGGTCGTGAAATAATGTCACATGGGAGTTGATTAACACTGAAGGGCTTAATGCAATATTGGGAACGGGACTTTGATCTCGTTGTATTACCATATTGGCATGTAAGAAGCAAGGTGGGAACTTGATCTACCCGATATCCATTAAAAAATTCAAAAGTACAGTCCCAACACATGGTCATAGTTGGGCCCCTAGAGCTAGAATAAATGGACTCTAATCCTAGATTTGTTGAAACAATTTTAAACATGGTCACAAGTGCTCAAGGGTTTAGTCCTGAGGGCGAAGGAACCACGAAAATAGAAAATCAATGCACATCATCCAGATTGGATCCCCATGGCGTGTTGGATTTGACCAGGTCTATTGTACTAATATCTGAAGTAAGAGAGGTTTAAGTGGGTGTGAATAATTTGAAAGTGTGTATGATCAAACACATAGAAGAAGAACCGAGAAATATGAACTATGTGGAGATGAAGGCGAAAGAATTTCGAGGATAAAGTATAGAGAAGATGCGTGACTTGGACAGGGAATATGTTCAATCAAAGTGTGGATAAAGGCTGTGAAGTCTATAAGTGTGATGTGGTTTGAAATATAATTTTCTTTTGGGATTCTAAGTTGTGAAGAACAAGAACAATGTGTAGCATGTAAGAGATTAGTGTTAGTACCATATACAAGATTGTGTAGAAGCAAAGACCATAATAGATATGAGATGCAGTTGAACATCAAACTGAGATCAAAGCAGAAGAGATGATAAAGACATCATGAGAAAAATCAAGAAGTTTTTATGAGAAAGTTTAATTTGAATGCTTGTGGATATGAGTTTGAAAATGTTATGAAATAGGGATTTGATATGCATATCAAGTTGGTACCTATAAATTAGGGGATCAAAGTCTCCTTGAGGTTGGTGCTTATAAGTAAAGGGATCAAAGTATCCTTAACATGTGGTGTGTATAAATTAGGGGATCAATGTTTCATTTAGTTTGGTGCCTATAAATTAGAGGATGGGAATCTCCTTCAGGTTGTTGCCTATAAATCATGGAATCAATGTCTTCTTAAGGTCGATGCAAGTAAATCAAGGGATTGGTGTCTATAAATCTCGAGGGATGGATGTCTTCTTCTTGTTGGTAATAGTAAATTGATGTAATAGTAGGTTAGTGCATGCATTCATATATAAAGAAGAAGTTGTTCCATGGTTTTCTCCCATATGGGTTTCCACATAAATATTTGTGTCTCCTCATCTATGTGTATTGGTTGATGTATGATTTTTATGTGGTTTAACAAATATAGCGTAAATATCTTAAATATTTTTAAAAATTGCATAATATTGATTCATCGCCCCCCTCTCAATATTATCATGGAATCAACATGGATTCTACATGCATTTGGTCCATGGAAAGAGATCAATTGGCTATTATAGTTTCAAAATGATTCCAAAGCAACTTATCTTAAAATCTTACAATAACTTCTAGAAAATAAAGTGAGCCGTACATTTAACTTACTTACCCTATTAGGTATAGGGATGTTCAAAGTTAATAAGTATCTCGAGTAAACAAGGGTTATCAATAGAGAATGACAACTACAAAGATGTATCACTGGTTTTCTTTAACGACATTGTCTATTGAAGCCACAATTTCACCTAGAAAATATTTTTTGGTCCGGAATCACGTAATTTCTCTTTTCTAGAATCCTTTTTTTTTTCTTATTTTATATTTAATTGTGTTTAACTATTTAACTATTTTATATTTAACTATATATTTTATATTTTTCGTCAGAATTTAGTAGTTTGTCCTTTTTGGGATATGTTTTTTACCTATTTTATATTTAATTATAGATTTTATATTTTAGCGAGAATCGTGTAATTTGTCCTTTCTGGAATATGCTTTTTAATTATTTAATTATTTTATATTAGCTATAACCATATTTTACTTTTAACTGTTTAACTAATTTATATTTAACTATAATTGTATTTTATTTTTAACTATTAAGTCTTTTATATTTAACTGTGAATAATATCTTTTATTATATATATATATATATATATCTTATATATATATATATATTATATATATTATTATATATATATTTTAAATTATTTGTGTATTTTGGGCATGGTATTATGTCAATTTTCTCGCATTTTTAATTTATTTACTAATATAAACATTACATGCTTAAACTTTTTGATATTGAATTCATATGAGTGAGGTAGTTAAACACAATCTCTCTCTCTCTCTCTCTCTCTCTCTCTCTTCTCTCTTCTCTTCTGTATATATATATATATTCTATATTTATTATATATATATATATATATATATATATAATTTGGTGTTTTTTTGGGGCATGACTATTAATGTCAAATGTGCCTGCATTTTTAATTTAATATTTTCACTAATATCAAGATTTACATTGCGTTAATAACTTTTTCAATATTCTATTTTATATGGGTAAAGGTAGGTAAACAACATTAATGAAATATTTCATGAATATCCAAATTTATTAATATATTACACCTATACCCAAATTAACAATAAAATTTCATAGATGTCCACATGAAATAATTTAAAATTATTTAGAACATGTACCTCTCTTTAAATTTAAATTATTTTGATTGGTTTACATATTATCACGTGGAAATTACGTGAACATTTCATGGGCACTTTTAGGCCGAAATTTCCTCTAGTGGGTTCTTGGTCCAAGTCATGCCTCCTCAGAACTAAACCTTCCATGAAAATAACTCTTTACATTGTGTCCTATAAAATTAAGAAGTAATCTATTCAATATGCATTATGTTGTGAAGCCCATTGGATTTGATTATATTGAAGTTACCATCTAGTACCCAAGGAGCCTCCACGAATAAGTACTTGAGCCAATGGATATAGTTGAGGAATAAGGTTTTATCTCTAGGAAGTGTGGGTCCATTAGCATTATACAAGTAACATATATCCTCTGACCCAATAAGCTAGAATTTAACTATTAAGACCCTATATTTCATAGAAATTTATATGACTAAGACCTTTTGATAGCTCCAAAATATGGAAAGTCTACCCACTTGCCCCTGAGTATCTATTATCATTGATTAGAAACCTCTAATCCTTTTGGAGGAAATCATCTCTATTGATTCACTTAAAGTTTTTTTTTCTTGAACCATTAAAAGACTTGGATTTTCTGATCTCCATTTAGCATTGAGGGGACATTTCTTACCTTTATAGTTATTACTCCTAATTTTTTTAGAGATAAATTTCATTCTTGCAAGTGGGGATCATTAGGGTGATAACCTTCATATGTTAACTTGATTTTGCGAGAGTTGAACAACATTACCTATAGTTTCTCTAAGATTTTATGGTTTCTCTTTATATTCTTTCTCTTTTCTTATTTATGTGGCTTAGGGGAATCTTTGAATGGTTGAGTCAGTTAGCGCTAGATATTTCCAAGATTTCTCTCTGCTCTTGTCCATGTGATTTGAGGAAATAATTGGTTATAATTTTGACTTGGTGTTCAACAATGCAAATAAGATCATTTCCCTTCCAAGATTTTACAATACATAGTTTGTCTTGGGAATAAAGGTCCATATATTTGGACTCTTATTTCTTCTTGTCATCCTCTAGATATACCATACGAATTTATTGAAGAACTAATTCCAATATCTCTTTAGGGATCTTATGGATAGTTTTTGGTTTAAATTCAACTTCCAAGGAATTGAGTGAATCCTTCATTACTATATCTACGAGATCATGGTCAAAATGTGTCGCTATCAATGGTTAAAGCCATCTATAGCATTAGGTATCCTTCTAGTGTATGGAGGCGAAAGGGGCTAAGGGAGCTTCAACGATAGATGATAGGCTCGGTTAATCCCTTGGGGTCCTTGCTTTCCACCAAATCAGGTGTAGTGGCTACGGAAGAAGAGGGAAATTCCTATAGAGATTTCAAAATTCTCGACAATGGTGACATATAAATGTGATCTCCTCATAATCTAGCTTTTCTTCATGTTAACACCCCGGTTGTTCCCTATGACTCCCAAGGGAATACGGCCGGGGTAACTACTAACCAATCTTTGGACTACAGCTTCTAGCCAAGCTGTAATCAGAGAGGGCTCTCTCTTTATGATTTGTCACTGTTTTAGTGGATTTTTTAGGCTAGTTATAAAGTGAATGTTTGATTGTCTTTTATGTTTGGTTGGGAAGATGATTCTGATATCTTTTAGAGTGTTCTCTGCAGGTGAAACTAATCCATTGGGCAATGGGGTCTGTAGCTGTTGTTTCTTTGAGATCCTGGCTTAAGTGCTGCTGGGATTGCAGGGCCTGTATGTATTTCATAAAACAAACTGTAAATTGTGAGAGTGAAATGAGAAACAACTAGCAAAGAGCATTTAAGAATTCTTCACTGAGCTGGGTAGTGGGAGAGAGCTCTATTATTTAGGAGCAAATTACTTGAATTCCTGAACAAATAGATTACTGTGATGATATGGTGTGAAAGGTAGCACTTAAGAATTACTCTTTCGTTACCATAACTGAAGAAAACATATGAAATAACTTAGATTGAGCTCAGGGTAATCAATGATTAAGTCCTGAAGGCTATTCTTTTTCCTTGCTACTTAGATATTGAGTACACGGAAACATGAAAGATATATGAAAGTATAATGAACATATATATATAACAGAGAGTAACAAGAAAACTTATTGAGCCATGGAATACACAGGAATCCTACAACTTTCAGCCATACACCAGCAAGACATCAGAAACACAATGCTTTTGGAAATCCCATCATCCTTTGTATTAGTTCTCTAAAGATTTACAATAGAGGAGTAACAGAATAGATATCAGGAGATTTCTTATATTCGGAGTCCAACCCCTGCTAAAAATTGCGACGGGAAATGTATAGAGGTTTATTACAAAATATCTCAGGCATTGAGTCATCTGAGAGAGAAAATATCTTCTTTTACTCGTACAGGGCTTGCAGATGAGAAGTTATTACAATCATAGATGAGTTATAAAGGCTCTTAACTCCTTTTAGAGAAATATTGACCTTTGGGGCCCACAGAGTCGGTTGAGCGCTTGGCATAACTGCTGAATGACGTGGCTGTGCAGCTGCAACTTTATGTGTCTTCTCGGCCATGCCACATATGACTGCTGATACTGCTGTTGTGGCCTGACTACCTGTGCTGAGTTGGCTCAGCCTCTGTCTTCATACCTGCTGATGTGTCTTTGTCCTGCCATGTATGAGATTCAAACTGTTTGTTGAAGAAAAAACCGTGATTACTGACTTTGGTTCAACAGTAATCGTATCAATTCCTCCCATGTATCTGATGAAGGCAACTGATGTTTCAAAATTGACCCTATGGTCTCATCAGCCTCTGTATACTTATAAAAGTGAGGGGGCTCATCAAATAAATGTGCAACTTCATTTCTAATAAAGAATAAATTATCTACTCTATCAAAAAGAATTTGCCGTGTTACTGGGCCTGCTTCTGCAGATGTACTAGGCGCCTCTGCAATCTGTGTTGCTGCAAAATTGCTTACTCTCTTGACATATTTTTCATGGGAGAGTAATTTTCCTGAAGGATCTAATATGCTGGGGAGCCCCTTGCCCTGCAAGGCCAGAAACCTGTTCTGAAATTTGTTGATATCAGCTTGCATATCCTGGATTCTTTTGTTCAGGGTCTGAATCAGGTCTCTCATTATCAAGACTCTTTTGATTAAGGAGATAGTCTCAGTCCTGTTTCCAATCCCCATTCTTACCAGCTGGGAACTTGTTCTGTAGTTCAACACTTCTATCATCTTGGGGGAAATCTCAGGAATATTGCCTAGAGATGCCCTTGCCCTCTACATTTCTTTTCGCGCTCTGCCTATGAGTGCCACTTGCTCATATATGGCCTCAATATATTCCCACTGGTTCGTTATTGACTGGCCAATAGTGGTCCAGATGACCCTTTTGAGCTCTGTTGTGACTTTATCCAATGTGAGCTCTTTTTCTAGCTCAGCAATCCTCTTTTTCAGGGCCTTTACCTCCCTTTCCCTCTCAGCCACATTTTGCTTTGATTTATCATATTTCTCATTTATTTTTGCTAGGCTGTCCTGGGCTTGGCTTAGCTCAGACATTTGGGACTCCAGTACATGTATTTCTTTCCTCAGCTTTTGCATGTCCAGGCTTTCAGCCTGCTCTGTTGTTGGTGCTGAGGTGGTTGGTGTTGTGGTAGTTGGAGCTTCTGGCTGCACTTGTTGGCTGGGAGGGGCAGTGTCTTGAGGGGTTTCCTCAAGATTTATTGTTACTGGAGGTGGCTGAGAGGACTGCCCTGCCTCCTTCTGCTGCAATGCTGCTTCCAATGTGGCTTCTGATTCCTGCAGCTTTTCTTGTGTTTGGATGAGCTCCTTGTATAATGTCAT
>APFE030843277.1:74559-117044 GCA_000404065.3 Pinus taeda | reverse complement strand
TTCATGAATAAGGAAAGCAACAATTAGCCATGCACAACATAAATCCACGATAATTCTTAGCAAACCATATGAAACTCTTTAAAAATAGAAACCCTTTAATTCTCAAACATAGAAACCCTTCGATAGTTATGGCTCTCAAACCATGGGATTTCACACACCATAGTAGTTAATTATATTCTTTAACAATGATCAATAATCAAGCAAGTAGCTCTGCAAATCAAGAAGTATACAACAACTATAGGGATATGCAAGTCCCTCACACCATGACAATAATCACATAAACCATTTCATTGCAATTACACAGTTACATATTCATCCACAGTCAATGTTAATGCACATGTTGTCATACAACAACACTATTTATCATTCACATTGCATAATTTTACACAAAACTACAAGTAAGAAACTTGCCTTATTAGTTAAATGATTGGAAAGTGATAGAGGGATTTCAACTCTCCTCCAAACTGTAGGCCAAGTGCATTGTTTTTTTTTCTTACAATTCACCACCCCCGAGCCAAATTCAAAGCCCAAGGAGGAAAGTGCTCAACAGAAATTCACACTATTCCAATTAACAATCACATGAGACTCTGGAGTGCACAGTGCCTTCACCTAACACCTAGAATTCTGGAGAACATAATGTATCCTCCCAAAAAACACTTCAGAGAGTCTAAAGCACATAGATCTCCACCCGAATATCACCCTCGGAGTCCAAAGGCTAGAGTATCTCCACCTTCTTCAACCTTTCATAAATCTAGGGCCCATAATTTCTCCACTTATTAAACCCATAGGAGTACAAACCACACCATGTCCCCACCTGATAAGACCACGAGAATCCAGATAGCTCAGTCTCTGCCTAGTAAACAAGCACAAGAATCTAGAGGAAACAATGGTTCCACCTGCTAAACCTAGAAGGAATCTATAACTCAGTATCTCCACCTACAAAGTATCACCAGAGGAATCCAGAGAACATAGTAGTTCCACCTACTAAACCCAATAGGAATCAAAAACTTCCTATGCCTCCACCTTCTCGACAACAATTTCTCCTTTCCCCAACCACACACTATTGCATGCTCTTTAGTATAGTGCCTTGATTTTTCCTTCAATTTTCTTTGTTGCATTTCCTCTTTTCCTTATCGCTTCTCTATGCTTCTTGAGTGTTCTTGTGAACTTCCTCTCTTTTCTCTTCATTGTGTGTTATTTACTTCCACCAGGTAAATCTTATCATCCCCCTCCTGTGTCTCCCATTTCCTCTCTTAATTTTTGTTTGTGTGTTGACTAGAGCCAAAATGTCCCACAATATTAGGACTTCCCTCATCCTCTTTCCCACATGCATTTTTAACGCATGTACCGGATTTTCGTTTTGTTTAATGGGGAGGTGGATGAAAAAATAAATTACACTTCTAAGTTTATCCATTCCCCTAAGAAATTCTTAAGTGGTTTCCCCTCCATAGACTAAATATGTGTTCTCCTCTCAGTCTAGTCACTTTTATATTTTTCACAATTATTACACTTGTACATAAAAAATATTTACATCAGGGGGCATCGAAAAAAGGATGTTGCATTTGACATAATGGTTTCAAGATCCTTTTTTATTAAGCCATAGAAGTGTGGAAGTACAGATGGGTTACGTTTTTTGTTTTTTCTTCTCTAATGGGGAACACAAACACTTTAGGCTATCTTAGCCATAGTAGCGTGGAGGTTGAAGGATTTTCTCCTCTTGAAAGTTCCTTGAGGATCCTTTCTTTCTCACTCAAATAGGCCTCAAAGGCCCCCATGGAGTGCAAGAGGCTAACAATTAGTTGAAAAAGGTTGCCTATTAGTAGAAGTGAGGTTTTCTGGTAAAACAAATCATGTCTTTTCCTTAATTCTACGATGCATAAGTGAAGAAAACTTTACAAGGAAAAAAAATATGTATTTTCTAAAAGGATGCTATAATGCTATTTTTTTTCTTTTTTTTTCAGAAGACAAAATAAGAAAAATGGGTGAATTACTCAAAGAAAAATGCAATGCATACTTTGACACCTCCCCGACAACGATGCCAAAAAGTGATGGCCCTTGACTTTGTAGCAACAATATTGTAACTCCAAGAATCTTGAGGCTTTAATTATCAACCCGAGGTTCATACAAACTTAAGATGGGATGGGAATATATGAGTAGAAAGCACTATATTCTTCCTCTTCTAGTTCTTATACAGGTGAGAGATGTCAGAGTGTAGGTTAGATGAACAAAAATCTAGTTAACTTTTTTAGACTAACTATGCTACAAGAAAGTGAAATTGTAGAAGTAGCTTGAAGAAATTAAATGTCACACATATATGCCGATTGCAAAAAATAGAAAGAATACTTTTCTTGGAAATAAAAGTATTGGAAAGTAAGCCTAAAACCTATGTTGCAAAAGATAAAAAAACAACACTCAGAAAGCACACGAATTAAGCCTCTATTATCGCCTCCATGATATTTCTATGCCTCTAAAATCCACCATCAACATCTCAAACATGTTCCATTACATTTATTTAAGGAGTCTGAACCAATATTTTATTGTTGAAATGGATGAGAAAAATGGAGTATTTGCATAATGGCACAGTATTCCTTGTTTTGCTTTGGGAAGATACTAGCAAGTGAATAAGATAGTTGGAATGAAAACCTAAGATGAGAAAGGAGTTAGAAAGCATATAGAATGATTTGTTTAGTTGTTAAAGGCATGGGGAAACCTAATCTAAGATTTATTGTTACAAAATCAAGCTCATTCTACCATTTGTAACCATAATATCAACTATACAATAAAACAACAAATTGCAGAATTTGTAACAAAGGAAATGAAGTGGAAAAATACTTAAAGATGTAATTATAAGTGATATGAGTGATCAAAAGGTAGAAATATTGTATAAATGACCTGCAAAGAATATTAGCTCATAGAATTACCTATTTAACCCTATATAAAGCTATCAAACTATAATTTCTAGAAATACTAATTCAAGAGTTGAACAAGACAAATGCAAAGCATTAAAATAAAATCAATAGAAGTACAAAAAGGGTTATGAAGCTCTTAGGGTGGTCCTGGTACAAGGATTTTGGTGAGCACCAATATTGCAGCAAGAATGGTGCAACTCCTGGGGCTACCCGCTTTACTTTATCAACCCGGGGTTCGTACAAACTTGGAGGTGACAGTGTTGTATACACAAGTAAAAGTGATGGTTCTACCTTTTGTCACTATTCAGCTGGTGAGATACCACTATGGTTTTTAAGACAGAATTCTATGGATTCAAAAGAATCTTGATTACTAATGAAGGAAAAAGAAATCGACTCTAGGAGAAAGCTTGTCTACTGCAATAAGGAAAAGGACTGAAATCCAATGCTAAAAACACACCATTTCCTAACTGAATGTTGAGAAACTATGCTTTACAAGAATGCCAAGCTAACATGTATGAAATGATATTGTCCTAAGCATGGAAGTACAAAACATCAAACATCACTACTGTGCATGTAAAGGACTGAAATAAATATTTCTTTTTATTCCTTTTATTGAAAAATAAGTGTGAAAGCTAATCCCTTTTGGTGGTCTGGCAGGTGGCTTAGTGATGTTGGTAGATGGTTGGAAGGTGTAGGAGACCCTTAGGTGACTTTGTGTGGCTTCCTGCGGGTTTTCCCTCAATTCGGCCTCAAAATAGGCCACTACAGGAAAACCTACATGATGTCCTAAAAAACTACAGGATTCCCTATATTTCTATAGGATACAGCCGAGAGAAAAATGATGGGTGCTGAAGGTGATGGGAGGCTTAGGGAAGGTGGTTGGTGGATGGAATGGAGTGATAAAATTCCTAGGATCACTTAGAACTCAAAACCAAGGTTGGGGGCTAGTTGGATTTGCTCAACATGCTTGGAGAAGTTTCCTTGAAAAATGATGAAATTTGTGAGGGTCTTAGTGGAAGTGAAGAATGTTCATGGATGGATGAAGTTGGAAGGGGGTTCCTTGCTATGAGATATATCTCTACTTTTGAAACACTTGCACTGCATCAAACAATGATATTTTCCCAAAAATCAAGTAAAAAAGAAAATTTCCAATAAGCTAGAAAAACAGAGTTTAATGAGCTCGCTATATACTTAGGAAAATTTCTTAATACTATGGAATCATTGATGAGATCTAATGTAAGACTGAAAATTGAAGAAATGGTAATTAATTCATATACTTGCAAACTGATCAAATGCTAGTTCAAGTACATTAAACTCTAAATTCTATGAGAAAGTAGAAATCTATCCTTTTGGGGTTGCATACGGGTACTTTCCTCAAATAATGATCCCTGAAGGAAGAGGTGAGGCCAAGACACCTACTGACAACTTTGTGATTCTCCTTTTATCCCTTCTAACCTATTGTTGAAGTAAAGCACAAATGGAGGCAAACTAATAAACAAACTAATCACATCTACACTACTTGCAATGAAATACTTCTAAGGACAATTTACCCATGAATCTATGAAACTAATCCAAGCATACAGATACAAGAAGAGGAGCCTTTCATGCTAAGGTTGGGCCCTAACCCAAGAGCTTCAGCCCTTTGAGTTAACTCAATACTGGATCAAGAAAAAGTTTATTCTCATTAGCAAAATAGAAAATTACATAGAAATGTCTTCCACAAGTTTGGAGCTCAGCAAATAACTAGTGTTTTTACAACAAAAATTCGAATCCTAATTAGTCTCTAGGCCTCTTTATTTATACAACTGAAGTCCCAAACAAATTCCTTAAATCTAGGGAGGCTTGGCTCCCAAGCTCGATATGAACTAACTCTTTGACTATCACTTGCTCGACTACCTTTTGATCTTCATGACTTGGTTGCATGTGCTCCGAGCTGGTGTGATTGATGGAGGAATATTTGAATGAGGGAGGAGTAAATGAGGAGAATTTACCTCCTACAATCACTCCTCCTTGTCCGATTCGAGTTTCAGACCTTAATCTTGCCAAAATTCCTTGATTTTCTCTCACAAACCTGCATTCAATGCATATTAGTCCACTAGGCACAATATCTCAATTTTACTCATCTCATTAAACAAAATATAATCAAAACATGTAATAAATTGTGAGAAGAGTTGACTTGACTAAGGTAGGAGGTGAATTAAGGTCCATACAATTATCCATTAATGAGGCTCATCATCACCCCCGTATTGAAAGTGTTGCTCATCCTCTCAGAAGCTCAATCAATATCCATGTCTTTCATAGCTCTAGTGGCCTCCCTGGCATCCCATGCTTCTGTTGTGGTCTCTTCTTCTTATGCATAGAATCGTGCCTTCCTTTCTACCTCCTCCCACTACTTTTTTTCTTCCTCTTCCTTCCTTCCTTCTAACATCCCCAAGAGCAGTGGTGGACCGAGTCTCAAGCCAATCCAATTGACTTTAAGCCTTTGGATTTTTTGTTTGTACATGGGTGTCTTGTTCAGTGCTTCTTTCATCCTTTGAGGAGAATGGTATTCTCTGATTTTCAAACTGTATGGAAAAGTATTCCTTCTCCTTTGGCAAGCTTGGATTCTGTCATCCCCTAATAGTCTAAACATATCCTAAAAATGTGTAATTTCTTTCTCTTGGGCAGTAAGATACCTGGGTGCAAGTTGAGGATCATTTGCAATTAAATTATGTGTATTGATGACAGCCATTGGATTGGACTGCTCAACTCTTATCATGAGAGGCTATGTTTATTCCCTTGCCAATACCTTATTCATTTCTGTAGCCCTTGCTTCCTCATGGTTCATCCATGATGCCAAAGCCACCAACTGTAAATCCCCTAGCTTTGCATTAGGGTCCCATACATTCAAATCAGTCAAGACCATGTTATGAAAGTAGAACTCAGCCATCTTAGCCCTATCCTCCAATTTACTTTGATCACGAAATCAATAAACTGTCTATAATCCTGGGATGGCATAGTGCCTCTCCATGCTAGGGTCTTGATTTGGAGATGCAACCATTGTTCCTTAAGGTATAATGCATAGGACTTAGATGGCATCCTGCACTAGATTTTTTCCAAAGATACACTAGCCATGCATGCCAATTGATTCTCTCTTTCTTGCAGTTGTCCTTTCAACCATGAATTTTCTACCTCTAAATGAACCTTTATTATGCCCTCTCTGTCCCTCAGACTACTTAGTTCTCTGCCCATCTCTTTGAGATTTTCCTCAATGTGACCAATGTCCTCCACTCCCTTGTACTTGCCAATCTCCATCCATCTATGTGTTCTGGCTCTTTCTTTCTCAAGCTCAAAAAATAATGGGATGGAAAATTTTGTAGAATGACTCTACCCCCTTCAATAAATCTATAGTAGGAGTCAAGGTTAGGTTGAGCACTAGGTTCCCTTAGCTTTGGGTCCTCTCTCTTTTTTCTTATTGCATACTTCCTGCCTTATCAAATTTTTGAGTTTCCTGTAGGTTTAGCAAAGTTCCCTGTAGACTGCCTCTGCTTCCTATAGGTCCTTTCATGCATCCTATAGGATGTCTTTTCCTTTGGATGAGGTAGATCTAGTCACAGTCCTTCTCTCATAAGTGATAGGAGACTCGGGCGAGGCTTGTGCTGAGGATAATTCTCCTTGATCTTTTGTAAGAGGAGCCATCTTCTCCTGTTGTTTAGGTGAGTCCTCAATAACAATGGGCACCTTGGTTGGAGTTTGAGGTTTCCCTACCCTATCCTTGTCCTTTTTCTTTTTCCTAAGTATAAGGGGGTTTTCCTCTATCTTTTGTCTTTTTGTTTGATAGAGGTGTTAAGGGCAGTGAAGGTAGTTGTTGCCTCTTTCTCAGTGGGTTCTAGAGACACCCTAGGTGAATCCTCCTTGTCCTCTACCTCCCCTTTTCCATTTCCCTTTTTACCTTTGTCCTTCTCTTCTTCTTCTCCCTCTAGATCCTCATCTTGTTTATCGATTTCCTCCTTGACATATTCCTATGTTTCTTCATCATTTCCCTTCTCTTTCTCTTCCTCTTCATCCCTCTCTTCTTCTTATTCATTTGTTTCAGTCTCTTCCTCATCCTTTCCACTAATAATAGGGCTTCTATCATATGTGAGGGCCTTGATATCATCCTCTGCTAGCATGTCTTTGAAAATTGCCCAAGTGATAGGAATTCTAAGGTTTTGGAGGGAATCTTCTATGATGATTCTAATTAACCCATGGTGGTCTAGATATTGGTAGTTTCCTTCATGCACCTTCATGCTTGTACCTATTAGTGATTGCAGAAGGAAGTATGGTATGATGAGCATGTGGTGAGGAGGTGTTTATGCTCCAAACCTAAATTCTTCAAGAAGCCTAAAGTGATATCCATATACGACACTATACCTACCTTCACATGATATGTATTTTATAAGGTGGTAGCTCACTTCATTCTAGAGGTATGGTAGGCTTTCTCTCCTCACTCCATTTTTGTCTTCAATGGGCTCCTCTCCCTCTAAAAATAATTTCTTCTTTGTAGTTTGGCTATTTCCCTTGTCTTCCTTTCTCCAAGGCACTCAAAAGGGAAGTGTGGTAATTCTGCTTATGAGTTCAGGGGTGAGATCTATAGAGAGGCCTCCCACCATAATAGTGGCATGGGTTTTTGTCTGTGGAATGAGGGAGAGAGAAAAATATCGAGCTACTTCATCATCATACCCCCTCAATTTCTCAAAGTACCCGAACCAATTATGCCTTGTGAATATTTCTAGCACAGGAGGGTGTTGGTGAATCCATACAGTGTTAATGGGCTCCCTTATATTAAACCCCCCTATCATTTTGTCTGGTTAATTTGAGGAGAAGAGGTGTATGACACAAAATTTTAATGAAGGAGGAAATGGGACTGAAATTTATGTGGATACAATTCCCTTATACAACTAACAATTTTAGTCAAACTAGGATATTTTTTGTTGTTTTTACTTGGAAAAATGTGAGGAAATGTAGAGCCTACCTCCTCATAGTGCTTGATGTAGCCAACCCCTGTGTTTCCCCCTCTGAAATTGCTCTCTGTCAATCCTGTAGACTGCTTGACTGTATCCTGTAGGATTCCTGTGTGATCCTGTGGGATTTTATGTACGATCCTTTAGGAAGTCCTGCACAGGAAAAAATGATGTTTTCCTCTCCTGTAGGTTTCTTAGGGATGAGAGCGAATTTTCTAGAGTGAGCCTTGAGAATTTGAATGCATGAGTGCATGGGGATCAATGTTTATTTCCTCTTATGGTCGAGTTGAGTGAGGTGGTGTGCTGGCAGCCAATGTACGAATTTCTATTTTTGGACCATTTGTCCCCACTACCACATCATCGTTCCCCTCACCTCGTAATAAACTCCCACTTTGGGCATCCGTAGTCTTAACTTCTTTCAATATCATCCTCCTTTTCTTTGACTTGACTACTGCCACGTGTGTGAGGACTAATTGTTTTTTCCTTGTTGACTGAACGAAGGTGGCCAAGTTAACTAGCCACCTTTCGCTTATAGACCAAAGCGCTCACAACCTTTACATATTTTGATTACATTATGCAAATGAGAGAGTTAAGCGAGATACTTAGTTGTGGTGACAATACCTTGCTACAAATTGTTGAAGAAATGAGGTGTTTGTTGTATGTTAGCTGCATGTGATTTCTCCCTCTCTTTTTTTCTTTTTCTTTTTTTAGATATTGTCCTTTGATGATTTGCTTGATGTGCAGGTACCTAGTGTTGAGGGTGATGGTGTTGGTGCTTCTCTGAAGCTTCTTCTTCCCTTAGATCTCCATGCTGGAAACTTGTTGCAGCTTATGATTTTTGTTATGTGGGATAGGCTGCTACAAGATTTCCTACAGGATGTCCTGTAGCTACTTCTTCCTCAAAAATTTTAATCATTTATACTGTTGGCACTTAAGGATGATGAACATCGACAGAGAGGAGGTTTAGGGGTGTGTGAATGATGATAAATAACCTTCAGGTGTTGTTCTGCTTTTCTCTCTGTCTCATTTTTTATCTGTGTTTTTTCTTGAAGACTGTATTTTTTGAAAACTGATTTCTTTAATGATGAATGCAGGGGTGATCAAGGTGGAGAGAGGTATGGTAATGAAGTGGTGATGTAGGGATTTTTTTTTTACATGGGCAGGTCATTTCCTTGACCTAGGGTTACTTCCTTTAGGATTCCCAAGACACTGTAATTCCTACAGGATCATCCTGTAGGTTTTCAGGGGATCCTGTAAGTTTACAGGGAATCCTGTAGAAAATACAGTACCCTTGCAAACTAAGGCAAATGAGTGAAAAAATGAAAGGAACGGTGTAATGATGAAGGATAATGGATGGAGAAATAAAAATATAAATGGAATAGGTCCCTTTTGATTTTCCTTTGATATGTAATCGTCCTCTTGCTGACCTGCAAACATTTTTTCATGATTTTTCTTTTCTCTCTTTTTTTTTTTTGGAAACAACTAGTCTGACTCCTAGAGGTTTTCATCCTAGCTACTTTCCCTGGGTGCCTCAAGAGAGGTTTCCACCCAGAGATATTTTTATTTCTCTTTTTTCTTTCTTTGACACCATTAGGCCGCCTCAATAGGTTTTCAACCCAATAGTGGGACTCAGGCACCGCATGGAGTTTTTCACCTAAGTCTCCTTATTTTTTCTTTTTTCTTTTCTCAATGACTTGATGAGGCAGGAGTTGAGACTTGCTCCACCACCATCATTGTTTTGATATCATAAATGAACTCTTGCTTTGACAATGGCCTTTTGTAAATTTTCAATCTATGCCCATTAACAAGTAAAGGAATGGCCTCTGCATCTATGGTTCTGATATCCACTAAACCATTATCATGACATATTTCTATAACATAAGGCCCTAATCATCTTGTCCTTAACTTGCCCTTAAAGTCTTTATATCTAGAATCATATAACAAAGCCCAATCACCTTCTTAAAATTTCTTATCCTTTATGTTCTTATCATGCCATATCTTCCTCTAAATTTGAGTTACCTCTGTGTGTAAGAGGCCCTGCATTCTGAACTCATCTAAGCCATTCAACTGGAGCAATCTCTCTTTTTGTGCACTGCTGAGATCTAGATCTAGTTGGGCTACCATCCTCAATGTATTATACTAAAATTCAATGGACAACAGAGCCTTTTTCCCATAGACCAGCTCATAGGGTGTGAATCCATTGGTGGTCTTCCAGGTGGTATTATAGGCCTAGGTGGCCTCCACTAGTCTATCTACCCAGTCTTTCTTATTGTTTCCAATCTCTTTGGTGAGGATGCCCTCGATCGCTCTATTGGTCACCTCCACTTGCCCATTAGCTTGTGGGTGATAGGAAGTGGAGGTTCTATGCTTGTTCTTATGTTGGCTTAACAAATATTCAATCATGTTGAGGTAAATTGGTTGCCTTGATCAGTGACGATTTCTCTAGGGTACCCAAATTTGTAAAATACATTCTCCCTTAAGAACTCAGCCACCTTCTCCTCGGTTGTTGTCTTAATTGCCTTGGTTTCAGCCCACTTAGTCAAATAGTCAGTATACACAATGATATACTTCTTTTTCTTGGAAGGAGGGTCAATAGGTCCAATGAATTCCATGCCCCATTTGTCAAATGACTCGAAAGTCACTTGAGGTTGCAGAGGCATTTCATCTCTTGGAGTAGGCTTTCCCATCCTTTGGAACCAATCACACTAACTAGTATATATTTTCACATCCTGATGAAGAGTGCGCTAATAATAACCAGTTTGTAACACTTTAAATGTTGTACTCTTTGCTGCAAAGTGACCTCCACAAGGCCCATCATGACAGGTTAGAAGGATGTCAAAGACTTCCTCCTCCCTAACACACCTTCTCAAAACTTGATCCAAACCTATTTTGAATAGGTTACCCCAAATCCAAGTGAAGGGGGTGCTCTTCCTCACAATATTGCTTTTCTCTTTGGAGGACAAATTCGGTGGGAACTGTGTAGATACCAAATAGTTTGCTATGTCAGCAAACCATGGAGAGAGAAATGAAATGGCGAATAAGTACTCATCTGGTAACTGATCATCAACCATTCCCTCCTCACCCGCAAGAAAAGTTAAACTGGACAAAAAATCTGCAACAACATTTTCCTTGCTAGGCTTATCAAAAATAGTTAGATCAAACTGTTGTAATAAAAGTAACCATCTAATAATCCGGGCATTCACATCAGGTTTATTAATTGAATATTTGATTGCATCATGTTTAGTATGTACAAATGTTTGATATCCTGTAATATAATGCCTCAATTTGTTCAATGAATGCACAACATCCAGGAGCTCCTTTTCTGTCACTGTGTAGTTCAATTCGACCTTTGATAGATTCTTACTGATAAAGTAAATGAAATAAGGCAATTTTTCATCTATTTGGCCTAGAGTTGATCCTATGGCTTTGTGTGAGGCATCAACATGTATATGAAAAGAAACGGCCCAATTTGGGCCTCTAAGAATCAGTGCAGTGGTTAACTTGTCCTTCAGGGTGTCCAGGGCCTCTTTACAAGTTTTTGCCCATACAAACTCAGAGTCTTTGGCCAACAATCTAAATAAAGGAGAATCAAACTTGTTGAAGTATTTTATAAACCTTCAGTAGTATCCAGCTAACCCTAGGAAACTTCTTACATCTCTCTTCTTTTGTGGAGGTGGGACCCTTTGGATGATAGCTATTTTGTTTGGGTCCACCTGCAGTCCTTGTTGGGTATTGAATGACCTAACACAGTCCCTGCAGTCATCAAGAATTCACATTTTTCGGGAATGAGAGACAGATTCATTTCAATGCATTTGTGTAGCACCTTACCTAAGTTGGACAGAGCCTCCTGGAAATCACATCCATAAGGTGTAAAATCATCCATATAAATCTCTACTGCATCATGGACTAACTCGGCAAAGATACTCAGGACTGCTCTCTAGAAAGTGGAAAGAGATTGCATAGGCCAAAAGGAAGGACCCTATAGGAGAAAGTACCCCAAGGACAAGTGAAGGTGGTCTTATCCTAGTCTTCTGGGTTGATATGGATTTGATTGTACTTGTTGAATCCATCTAGGAAAGAGAAAAACTTTTTCCCTGCTAGGCCATCTAGCACTTGGTCAATCAAAGGTAGAGGGAAATGGTCCTTCTTTGTGGCTTTTTTTAACTCCCTGTAATCGACACAAATCCTCCACTTACCATTTTTATTTGGAACCACACTCACTATCTGAGATAGGGTAAATGAATCATGCATATAACATCTTTTGCAGTTCTTCTTTAACTATATCTTTAAGAGCTAGATTCATTCTCCTCTGGGGTTGCCAGACTGTCTTATAGCCTTCTTTGATATAAATGTCATGAGTGCACACTGAGGGGTGCACTCCCTTCATTTCTTTGTAACTCCAAGCAAAGGCATCCAGATGTTCCTTTAGTAGGTTGCACAACTTTTCTTCTTGGTGAACATAAAGAAATGGGTTGATTTTCAAAGCTCTCTCGGGGCTAAATTATATGGTTTTGACACAGTTAGGGTTGTAATTGGCTAAGCATAGATGAATTTGATGGTTTTTTTGGGTTTCCTTTACTACTTCTTCTAAGGAAAAGGTACTGGGAGTTGGAATTTGGAGTATGTGTTCAATCAAATAATCTTCTCCCTGATGTCCCCCTCCCATGGTTGTTTCTAAGGTATAGAGTTGTGCAGAATAAACTTCATCTTCTTCCTCCTCTTCTAGCCACAAAGGTAAGTTATTTTCTAGAGATGGATGAGTAGGAGGGTATAGGACTAACTACTTAGACATATGCCCATTCTTGATGGCATATTTCCAGCCCTGCAGCTAATATAGGCATCGACAATGGCTAACCAGGGCCTCCCAAGGATGAGAGGGTAACCAATAAGCCACAGAAGGTCACCTAAGGGTCTCCCAAATCATCCAACCATCCACCAGCATCCCTAAGCCACCTAGCACACCACCAAAAGAGATTAGCTTTCACACTTGTTTTTCCATAAAAATAATAAAAACAAAAAAAAAAGATTTATTTCATTCCTTTACATGCACAGTAGTGATGTTTGATGTTTTGAGCTTCCATACTTAGGACAATAGCATTTCATACATGTTAGATTGGCATTCTTGTAAAGCATAGTTTGACAGTAGTTAGTTAGGAAATGGTGTGTTTTTAGCATTGGATTTCAGTCCTTTTCCTTATTGTAGTGGACAAGTTTTCTCCTAGAGTAGATTTCTCTTTCTTTCATTAGTAAACAAGCTTCTTCTGAATCCATAGAAGTCTGGCTTGAAAACCCTAGTGGTCTCTCACAAAATGAACAGTGACAAAAGGAAAATCCATCACTTTTACTTGTGTATACAACACTGTCACCTCCAAGTTTGTACTAACCTCGGGTTGATAAAGTAAAGTTGGTAGCCCTAGGAGTGTTGGGTTGTGTTATATTCTTTCCACGACTAACCTACGTAGTGAACTGGGGGGTTAGAGGGGGGGCGGAACCCCCCCTTCGATGTGTTGATTGTGTAATGGCGTGGTCATAAAGGGGGGCGGCAGCGCCCCTTGTTTGGGGAGTTTGAGGGGGGCAGGTAGCCCCCCCTCTACGGGGTTCGAGGCAACACCCCGAGAAAAAAAAAAATGGACCCTATATTAGATTGGGCGAACATACCTATGGTTTTGAGTCCATGGTATTGGATGCGTCGGCATGTATAAATATGTATTGTAACATTGAGAGGAAATTAATGAAAAATCAAGCTGGTAGTCCCAATTTTGGGATCTAGGGGAAGCTCTCTGTGTATATGTGTTTTATGTGTTATGCTCTCGCATTGTATATTTTCTATGTTTTAGAATTCATATGCAGGTAATTTCTATACGGGGTTAAAACCTACATTTGGTATCGAAGCTATTTTGGCTTCAAGGGGACGCTTTTGTTACGGGCGTGTGGTAGACCTTGTTCAGTGGGAGATCTACGGGATCGATTCTGGTGGTGAAAGAACATGGAGAGCAGTAGAAAGATAGAGATCGAGAAGTTTAATGGTCAAAGTTTTGAGTTGTGGAAACTCAAGATGGAGGACATGTTGGTGGATAAAGATCAGTGGATCGTGGTAGATCCAGGTACTAAACCAATGGGAGTGACCAATGAAGAATGGAAGAAGTTGGATTGGAAGGCAAGGAGCACAGTACAATTGTGTGTCTCAGATTCAGTATTGCTGAATGTATCAGGGGAAGCTACAGCAAAGGCTTTATGGGACAAGTTAGGGACTTTGTACCAATCTAAGTCTCTGGTGAATACACTGTTCCTTTGGAAAAAGCTGTATAACTTGAGGATGAAAGATGGATACTTGGTGGCTAAGCATATGAATGCAGGTAAGTTAGTTAGCATCTATTGATATTAAAATTTCAGATGACGAAAAGTGCATCAATTTGTTGTGTTCTCTACTAGATTCGTGGGATAGTTTGGCTATTGCAATAGGTAGCAATGCAACTTCCTTACAGTTTAATGAAATAGTCTCATCCTTGCTGACGGAGGAGATGAGAAAGAAAAATATGGAGAGCCAGAATGGTGATGCCTTGTCTGTAGGAGGACGGTCCCATAACAGAAACAAAAATAAGTCATCGAGTGGGAGATCTAAATCTAGAGGGAGATCTAAATCCCCAAGAAAACTTGGAAAGGTGGTCTACTGGAAATGCGGAAAGGAAGGGCACTACAAAAGGGACTGTAAATCTAAAGCTCCTAATAAAGGAAAGGGATTTGATGATGCTGCTTCTGCAAAGGCGAAAACCACCTCAGATGAAGGTGGGGATGTGTGCTTGGCTTCTTCAAGTACACATGTAGATCATGAGGCATGGTTGATTGACTCAGGTGCATCATTTCACTTCACTCCCCATAGAGAGTCGTTCTGTGAGTATGATAAATATGATGGTGGTGATTTCTTCTTATGGGATGATAGGAAGGCTAGAATTGTTGGTAGCGGAAAAGTAAAGTTGAAGTTGCAAGGTGGAAGGGTTAGAACACTTCCGGGTGTTCTGCATATTCTTGCATTAGCTAGAAATTTGATTTCTATAAGCAAGCTGGGTGATGCAGGTGTAAAAATAGTGTTCGAGAAGGATACCTGCAAGATGGTTTGAGGAGCACTAGTATTGATGCAAGGAGTTCAAACTGGAACTCTGTACAAGCTGCAAGGTAGCACTGTTGTTGATGTGTGCAATAGTTTTGTGGTTCCTGAAAGTGGAGTAGAAAATCTAGTGGTCTCTGGAGAGAAGACCATGATGTAGCATCAAAGGCTTGGACATATTGGAGAGAAGGGCCTTCGAATACTTCATGGTAAAGGTATGGTAGAAGGTATGAGTAATAGCTCTCTGGATTTTGATTTCTGTGAAAATTGTGAATATGGGAAGCAGAATCGGGTGAGTTTCCCCTCTGGTGGTAAGAGGACGAAACAAATATTAGAGCTTGTGCACAGTGATGTGTTTGGACCTGTGAAAGTTCCATCACTGGGTAAGTCTGTGTACTATGTATCATTTATAGATGACTTCTCAAGGAATACATGGATATATTTCCTTAAGAAGAAATCTGAAGTCTTTGACAGGTTTAAAGAATTTAAGGCTCTGGTGGAAACTAGACAGAGAAGAAGATAAAGGTGTTGAGGACAGATAATGGTGGAGAGATTTGCAACAAGGAATTTGAAGAATTCTGTAAGAAGTGTGGTATAGCATGACAGAAGACTACTCCATATACACAGCAAAATGAAGTTGCAGAAAGAATGAATAAGATGTTGATGGAAAGGGTAAGAAGCATACTCAGTGGTGTCAGGTTAGGACAGGAATTCTGGGCAGAGGTGGTGTATACTGCATGTTACCTGGTCAACAGGTCAACTTCATCAGTGTTGGAGGATAAGACTCCACACGAGGTATGGACTGGTAAGAAACTCTCTCTTTCACATCTGAGGGTATTTGGATGTGATGCATATGTACATGTTCCAAAGGAGAAATGAACCAAGTTGGATAGTAAATCTGAAAAGTGCATCTTTATTGGGTTTAAGGATGGTTTAAAGGGTTATAATCTTTGGAACCTAGCAACAAGGAAGGTTGTGTACAGCCGAGATGTGGTGTTCAGAGAGGTGAAAGATGTTATTAAACATGAAGTTCAATAAAGGAACCTGAGAATATAGAGTTTGAGATAAAGGAGCAAGAATCAGACTCTACAACAGAGGAGGAATCAAAAGATGAAGAGCCAAAAACTCTGGGTGTAAGAAGATCAATTCGAGAAAGAAGGCAGCCAAAAAGGTATAGTCCATCTGCTTTCTGTTCAAATTTTTCTTTGTTTGTTACTGATGATGATCCCAGGACTGTGAAGGAAGTAGTGGATTCAGAGGATGGAAAACTCTGGAAAGAGGCCATGGTTGATGAAATGGCATCTTTGCACAAAAATGAGGCTTGGGATCTGGTGGAGTTGCCGGCTGGAAGGAAACCCATTGGCAGCAAATGGGTGTTCAAGAAGAAGACAAATGCAGAAGGGAAGGTGGAGGAATACAAAGCTCGGTTGGTAGCGAAAGGTTATTCCCAGGTGTCGGGAATCGATTTTGGTGATATTTTTTCTCCTGTTGCCAAGGTAACTTCTATTAGATTACTTTTATCTGTTGTTGCTGCTTTTGATTTTGAGGTAGAACAGATGGATGTGAAGACAGCATTTCTTCATGGGGATCTGGAAGAGGAGATCTACATGAAGAAACCTGAAGGCTTTGCAGTGAAGGGTAAGAAAGAACTGGTATGCAAGTTAAAGAAGTCTCTGTATGGGTTAAAATAGTCACCAAGGATGTGGTATCAAAAATTCGATACATTTATACGGGGACTTGGCTCCACAAGAAGAAAAAAAAATAACTGTGTGTATTTTAAATTAATTGGTGACCATGTTATTTATCTGGTCTTGTATGTGGATGATATGTTGCTCGTTGGAAATGACAAAGAAATTATCCAGGATCTGAAGACCCAATTATCCTCCAAATTTGACATGAAAGATTTTGGTGCTGCAAACTATATTTTGGGCATGGAAATTAAAAGAGATCGGGAAAAGAGGAAGCTTTGGTTAAACCAAAGCAAGTATGTCGAGACAATACTGCAGAATTTTAATAAGCAAGATAGTAAACCGGTGAAGTTTCCTATTCTTGGAGGTGTAAAGTTATCTGCTGAACAGTGTCCCAAGACACAAGAAGAAGAAGAGGATATGTCCCGTGTTCCATATGCAAGTGCAGTCGGTAACCTGATGTATGCAATGGTATGTACTAGACTAGACATTGCACATGCAGTGGGAGTATTGAGTAGGTTTATATGTCAAAACCAAGGAAGGGCATTGGACAGTAGTGAAGCAGGTTTTCAGGTATTTGCGTGGCATTAGTGATTATGGTTTGTACTACCAAGGAAGACCAGGATTGGATAGAGTTTTCGATATCCATGGCTTTGTGTATGTAGACTGGGCTAGAGATTTGGATTAGAGAAGATTTACAAGTGGGTATGTGTTTAACCTATTTGGAGGTGCAGTCAGTTGGATGAGTAAGAAACAAACTGTAGTGGCACTATCAACTACAGAGGCAGAATACATGGCAACCACGCATGCAAGCAAGGAAGTAGTTTGGTTGCAAAGATTGTGTTCAAGTATGGGGTTAGTACAGGGAGCTATAAGGATAGAGTGTGACAGCCAAAGTGCAATTGTCTTGGCAAAGAACTCTTCTTATCGTTCAAAGACAAATCACATTGATGTTCAATATCACTTTGTGAGGTATATGGTAGAAGACAAAAAGGTGTTGCTGGTAAATATGGACACTTTGAAGAATATTACAGATGCATTGACAAAATCTGTGAGCTCTGAAAATTTCTCTTGGTGTAGAGAAACAATGGGCATTTCAGGGCTAGAAAAATGACTAAGCTCTCCTGTGGCACCCTGTGGAAAGAAAACAACAAGTGGGAGAATGTTGGGTTGTGTTATATTCTTTTTACAACTAAGCTACGTAGTGAACCAAGGGGTTAGAGGGGGGGCGGAGCCCCCCCTTCGTTGTGCCAATTGCACAGCAGGGGGGTCACAAGGGGTTAGTAGCCCCCCCTATTCGGGGGGTTTGAGCGGGGTGGGTAGCGCCCCTCTACAGGGTCTGGGGCAGTGCCCCAGGAAAAAATTGTTTGGACCCTATATTAGGTTGGGCGAACCTACCTATGGTTTTTGGTCCATGGTTTTGGACGTGATGTTTCGTCCATTGGTATTGGATGCTTTGGCAGTATAATATGTATTGTAATATTGAAAGGAATATAATGAAAAATCAAGCTGGTATCCCGGTTTGGGATCAGGGGAAATCTCTATGTATATGTGTTTATGTGTTATGCTCTCGCATTGTTTATTTTCTGTGTTTTAGAATTCATATGCAGGTAATTTCTATATGGGGTTAAAGCCTACATTAGTCCTTTACATGCACAATAATGATGTTTGATGTTTTGAACTTCCATGCTTAGGAAAGTAGCATTTCATACATGTTAGCTTGGAATTCTTGTAAAGCATAGCTTCACAGTAGTTAGTTAGGAAATGGTGTTATTTTAGCATTGGATTTCAGTCCCTTTCCTTATTGTAGTAGAAAAGTTTTCTCCTAGAGTAGATTTCTCTTTCTTTCATGAGTAATCAAGCTTCTTCTGAATCCATAGAAGTCTAGCTTGAAAACCCTAGTGGTCTCTCACCAACTGAATAGTGAGAAAAGGAGGAACCATCACTTTTACTTGTGTATATAGCACTATCACCTCCAAGTTTGTAGGAACCCTGGATTGATAAAGTAAAGCTAGTAGCCCTAGGAGTTGCAACATTCTTGTTGCAATAACCACCAAAAGAGATTAGCTTTCACACTTGTTTTTCCATAGAAATAATAAAAAGAGAAAAAAAATATTTATTTCAATCCTTTACATGCACAGTAGTCATGTTTGATGTTTTGAACTTCCATGCTTAGGACAGTAGCATTGCATACATGTTAGCTTGGCATTCTTGTAAAGCATAGTTTCATAGTAGTTAGTTAGGAAATGGTGTGTTTTTAGCATTGGATTTCAGTTCTTTTCCTTATTGTAGTGGACAAGTTTTCTCCTAGAGTATATTTCTCTTTCTTTCATCAGTAATCAAGCTTCTTCTGAATCCATAGAAGTCTGGCTTGAAAACCCTAGTGGTCTCTCGCCAACTGAACAGTGACAAAAGGCAGAACCATCAATTTTACTTGCATATATAGCACTGTCACCTCCAACTTTATATGAACCCCGGGTTGATAAAGTAACGCTGGTAGCCCTAGGAGTTCCAACATTCTTGTTGCAATACTGGTGCTCATCACTTTTTGGCTTCGTTGCTAGGGAGGTGTCTGAGTAATATGTGGCTACTGCTTTCTTTCTTCCATTTCTTGTTTCTAATATTCTTCTAGTAGTTTCATTTCTGAAAAAGTAATTTAGTTTTCTTCCTTTTCCATTCTACACTCTTTGCTTTGCTTTCCATTCTACAAATGAGATTTCAATCAAGCAGTTAATTTTTCATTCAGTCAGTAGTTTTCATTCAATCTGCTATTTTAATTCTACGAGTACTTTCCAAGTTTTAAAAAACACAAAACAAAACAAAAACATTTCTTGTAATAGTCTTCTTATTCCCAAATCTAGATTTCTGGAACTCCTTTATGGCAAAGAATAGTAAATATTTGCTATTTTTTAGAGCATGCTAACGAGCTTCAATCGAGTTGGTTCCACTTGCATTAGATCACAAAAACATTCTAGTTCATAACAAAAATTACTCCACTTCATTTGCACTTGATTAGGTTAGGCATTTTTTAGATTTACTAGCTCACTAGTTCTCGAATTTCTAGATTTTCGACTAGAAATTAAAGTCTCGACCATTCTTCAGTCTTACAGTAGATCTCATCAATGACTTCATCTTATTCTGAAAGTTTTCCTCATGCATGAAGTAGACAACTAGCTCATTAAAACTCTGTTTTTCTAGCTCATTGCACTTCTTCTTGTTTACATGATTTTTGGGCAAATATCATTGTTTGATGCATTCCAGGTGTTTTAGAAGTAGAGAAAGATTTCATAGCAAGCAACCTCCTTCCAACTTCATCCATCCATGTTCATTCCTCACTTTCACTAAGACCCTCACCGATTTCATCATTCTTCAAGGAAACTTCTCCAAGCATTTTGAGAAAATCCAACCATCTCCCAACCTTGGTTTTGAGTCAAAACTATAGGAAACCTATAGGAAACCCCTTTTGAGCATAATTGATATCTTGAGCCTAGGACAAGCCCTCAACTTGACTCCCATGTCTTTTTCCCATTTTTAGGCCTTGGACAAAAGCTAGAAAGAGATTGGAGACCTCTTGGAAAACATATTTTCACCATTGCAGTTTGAGTTTTGTTTAGATGGTGAATGCCTCATTTCCTTCTGTTGGCTTCTTTTTCTCTCTTGTGGCCTAGATGACTGCCTAATGGCCTTGGAGTTCCCTATTTTGATTAGGTCTCTCTTAAGCTCTGCCATCTTGGAGTTTAGCATAATTTGTTCATTCCTTCCTTCTTATAGCAACATTCTACCTTCCTATAGTAGTCATTGCTCCTCTTTCATGGTCTTCTAACTATATGGGAGTGATGAGAAATGATGAAGAGGGATTGGATGATGATGATAGGGCTCAAATGGAGTAGTGTAGGTTTGTGAAAATGGAGAGGATTCTCTATTTGTTTTTTTTCAAGAATGAAATGGGATGGATGAATGATGAATAGATAGTGAATATGAAGTGGATGGAGGGCTTGGAGTGCTATGGTGACTTGGCCTTTGAAAAAAATCTTCTTTTAACTTCTGTCTTATTCCTTGAAATCTTCACCCTTCATAATTTGACTTTTCAACATTGCATAAGTGAAGGAGTGAGTTGCAATTAACTAGTTCAAGGCGGCTGAGACTGCTGACCCATCCTTAGCTTATAAAACCTCATCTCTCATGCATTGACAACAAATTTTTAATTATAATATGCTCAATATAAGAGGTCAAGAATATTGCATACGTGTACCTACCTAATGGCCTTATTGTAAATGATATTTGTTGGAGAGTGAAATCCTTTCTTGTATTTTCTACATTTGTTTTTCTCTTTCTTCTCTGATGTTGTTCCTTGATGTGTAGGTATTGGATGGTGATGTTGATGAATCATCATTATAGCTGGGATTAGGCCTCTACTTCACCTCCATGCCATCAAGACCATTTTAACCCTCTTTCACCACACTTAGGTCATCATGTTGCTAGTTTTCAAGAGTAGGATTTGATTTCCATTTCTTCTATGTTCAGTCTTACATTAGATCTCATCAATGTTTTATATCATTCTACAAAGTTTTCCTCATGCATGAAGTAGACAGCTAGCTCAGGAAATCTTGTTTCCTTTAGATGATTGAAATTATTCTTGTTTGCATGATCTTTGGGTAAATGTTAATGTTTGATGCAGTGTAGGTGTTTCAGGAGTACAGAGAGATTTCATAGTCAGCAACCTCATCCCAAATTCATCCACCCATGGTCCTCACTTTATTTCACTAAACCCTCATCAATTTCATCATTTCACAAGGAAACTTCTCCAAGATTTTTGAGCAAATCCTGCCATCTCCCAACTTTAGTTTTGAGTTCTGAAGTGGTCCTAAGCACTCCCTTGCCTCACTCCATCCAACCACCTTCCCTAATCTTTCCATCACCTTCAACATCCATCATTTTTCTCTCAGCTGTATCCAATAGGTTTTCAGGGGATCCTGTAGGTTTTCAGGACATCTTGTAGGAAATCTTGTAGCATCCTATAGGAAACCCTGTTTTGAGGCTGAATTGAGGAAAAATCCTATAGGAAGCTAGCAAAGGGTCCCTACTTGTCTCCCAAGCCTTCTGACAATTCACCATCATCTCCAAGACACCTACCACATAATGGACTGACCATAGGTTGACTATCCCTACCCGTTTTCCTAGCTTCCCTAGAATGGTTTCTAAAGTCAATCTTGATATCCTCATAGGGTAACTGGTATATGTCCCCTCCTATTAACAAGTTTAGGGTATCTAGAAGATCTTCCCTTACTCCTCTAAGCAGGACTAGAGTCAGTGACTCAAGGTTGAGTGTGCACTGGCCCTTTTATAGCTAAGCTGGAACATTTCTTCATAATCCTCTAGGGATTCATCATTTCCTAAGGTCATCCTAAAAATGTCCTCTTTAGTTTCATTAGACCTACAATATTCTCGATACTTGTTGTTGAAGGCTTTCTACATTTGATCCCAATTTGTGATGCTATCTCCAGGTAAACCCATGAACCAGCGCAAAGTTGTGTCCTTGAGAGTGGATGGAAATAGTTTCAACTTCTTCTCATCATTGGTGTAGTCATAGGTTTGGCATATGACAAAAATTAACTGGTTGATTGAAATCTCACTTGCAGAAAGGAAAGGAAAGCAAAGAATGTAGAATGGAAAAGGAAGCAAACTAAATTACTTTTGCAGAAACGAAATTACTTGCAGAACATTAGAAACAAGAAATGGAAGAAAGAAAGCAGTAATCACATATTACTGAGACACCTCCCTGGCAAAGACGCCAAAAAGTGATGAGCACTAGTATTGCAACAAGAATGTTGAACTATTGGGGCTACCAGCTTTACTTTATCAACCCGGGGTTCGTACAAACTTGGAGGTGACAATGTTATATACACAAGTAAAAGTGATGGTTCTATCTTTTGTCGCTGTTCAGCTAGCGAGAGACCACAAGGGTTTTCAAGCCAAACTTCTATGGATTTAGAAGAAGCTTGATTACAGATGAAAGAAAGAGAAATCTACTCTAGCAGAAATATTGTCTACTTCAATAAGGAAAAGGACTGAAATCAAATGCTAAAAACACATCATTTCTTAACTAACTCTTGAGAAACTATGCTTTACAAGAATTCCAAGCTAACATGTATGAAATGTTGCTATCCTAATCATGGAAGTTCAAAACATAAAACATCACTATTGATCATGTAAAGGACTGAAATAAATTTGTTTTTTCTTTTTATTCTTTTTATGGAAAAACACGTGTGAAAGCTAATCTCTTTTGGTGGTGTGGCAGGTGGCTTAGGGATGTTGGTGGATGGTTGGAAGGTTTGGGAGACACTTACGTGACCTTGTGTGGTTTCCTGGAGGTTTTCCCTCAATTCGGCCTCAAAACAGGCCACTACGTGAAAACCTACAAGATGTCCTAAAAACCTACAAGATTCCCTGTATTTCTACAGGATACAACCGAGAGAAAAAGAATGGGTGTTGAAGGTGATGGAAGGCTTAGGGGATGTGGTTGGTGGATGGAATGGAGTGATAAAATTCCTAGGATCACTCAGAACTCAAAACCAAGGTTGAGAGATGGTTGGATTTTCTCAACATGCTTGGAGAATTTTCCTTGAAGAATGATGAAATTTGTGAGGGCCTTAGTGGAAGTGAGGAATGATCATGGATGGATGAAGTTGGAAGGAGGTAGTTGAAAATAGAAAAAAGAAATGATAAAAATAGAAATGATATAAATATCATTTCAAGTGACAATGTTGAAAATAGCAACAAGGAATGATAAAATAGAAATGCTAAAAATAACATTGCTATAAATAGCATTTTAGGATAGATTCCAATTTTAATTAGTCCCTAAATTAAAATTAAGAATTAAAATTTGAATTTAGTCTCACTAGTTGTTTGAAAAATAATTAATTAATTCATCTTGAGTTAATTAGTTGGAGTTGGACAAATTCAAACATGAAGTCTATGTGAAGACATGCAACAGTTATTCCTTTTATTGAGGAAGTTATCCCTTAATTAAGGAGATAAGGGTGAGTTGTAATTAGTTAGCTCAGTTAACTGAGTTAAGTCCAGTTAAATTAGTTCCAAACAGTTGGAGGAACTAATTGTGGGTTCAGTCAGTTAATGCATGCATGCATGCAAGTAGTGTTCTCCAAATAACTGAATATTCTCTCATAAATAACGCATGCATGTCAATTCAGACAACGACCCAGTTGAGATTAAAGGAAGGGACAATGTACTATCAGTTGGAGGAATTTTACTATATAGGAAAATCATCCATGTAGAAGGAATTATCTCCTTCAGGATTGTGTAGTTATTTCAAAGGTTAGCGTTGTGTGTGAGAGGATTATTCACATAGGTTGCAGCTAGAGGACCCAGGAGAAACTGCGCAAGGAAATAGGAGGCTTGGAGGACTAAAGGAAGGTATATGTTTTGGTTATTCTGTCTATAAGAAGCAGTGAGGGATTTTACTAAGAGTTGGATAGCTTGTGAGCTAAAGCTTTGTGTGATCCTGAGATATTTCCACTTGTATGATAATATAGAGATCGGGTTTTTTAGCTGAGGCTTTCCCCTGAGTATTATTCTGTGTTTCATGTGTAGGATTTCTTCTTCTCTATTATATGTGTTCTGATTGATCTTGCTCAAATTGGTTAAGCTTCCGCAAAGTTATTGATAGTAGAAGTATATCAAGTATTTTGCTTTAGTATATTGCATTATCAAGGGATCTATGGTGAAATTTCTACATGGTATCAGAGCAAAGGTGATCAAAGCAAAGAAAAATATACAAAGAAGGGAGAAGTTCAAAGTTTGAAGTTCTTGATTTTAGGTATAAAATCGATTTCTTATCACATCTCAAAGTTCACTAATGGCATTCAATGGCTTGAGACTCGAGTATGCCCTGAATGGTAGCTCGAATTACATAGCATGGAAAGATCGCATGGAAGCGGTATTAGAGGACAATGGTTTGAAGGACTTCATTGATCAAGAAGTCTCCAAGCCAGCAGTAGCTAATGCCGAAGAATTGGCGGAATAGAAGAAATGTGTGGCAAGAGTGAGGAGGATTCTTATGGAGGGAGTTCGAGACGATATTGTCTCGAGTCTCCATGGGAAGGAGACTTTGTTTTCAATGTGGAAGACGTTGAAGGATCTATATCAGAATAGCAGCGATTAGAGCAAGTTGGTGCTGAAAGAAAAGCCTCGGAAAATCGAGTGTGAAAAGGCTGACATGATCTCTACATATCTGAACAAGCTCACGACCTGTAGAGATGAGCTTGGAAGTGTAGGAATCATGACAATCGATGACGACATGGTGAGTCTTACTCTCCTCGGTCTTCCTAAGAGCTGGCATAGCTACTAGGACTCAGTGAATGGAAGAGAGAAACTACCAGATTAGGAATGACTGTGGTCGGATCTGATGCAGGAGGAGATCAGGAGGAGCACCAGAGATGGTTCTTCATCCAAGGAGGATGAAGAAAATTTCGCCTTAGAGAGTAAGGGAAGGAATGGGAAGAAGAAGGATGCTCATCCCAAATCGAGTTCTTCTCATGGTGGGAAGAAGATTGACAAATCTAAAGTGAGATGCTTTAATTGTCATGAGGTGGGCCATTATGCAACTAGTTTTCCATTGAATAAATCCAAGAAGGGATCCTTAGAAGGATCTAAAGGTGAGGCATTTGCCTCTAAGTTCGAATTAGATTTTACCCTCGTCGCATGCATGGTTTCATTGATGATGGGTTGTGGTTGGTTACTTGACAGTGGAGCCTCATTCCACATGACCGGTGATAAGAATTTGTTCAATACCTTGGAGGAGAAGGACCTCTAGATGCGCATAGAGATGGGTAATGATGAAAATTATAGTGTTTCAAGAGTGGGCATGGTTGCTTTTCAGAGGGAGCATGGATCTCGCACCACCTTGCAGATGTGATGTGCCAGGACTGAAGAAGAACTTAGTATCAATCACAATGTTGGAGGAAAAAGGCTATGATGTAGTCTTCAGTAAGGGAAAGGTTTCCTTAGACACATCACCACGAGAAAAGTGAAGCAGATCCGTTCACGAGTCAAGAACTTGTATGCTCTTGAGGTTCAAGATGCATGCAAGGCCTTGAGAAGCAAGGCAACTATTGGAGACTTGGTGGTTGAGAGGGAGAGTACATTACCTCTCAACATGTAGCACCAGAAGAAGTCTCAGACAATTGTGGAGGAGCCACAATTAGTGAAGCAACTTTAGGAGGTTGTGGAGCAGCCACAATTGGAGTAGCCGAGAGGAGACTGAGTGGAGGCATCCACTCATGAAGAGACCTCCACTAGGGGGAAATTTCGAGCCAAGTGGGCAGAGGGATCACATGCATCCATACCTCTAGGTGAGAGGTGGGGTGATGTGGAGTGATAGTCCCAAGAAGGCTGAAATAGGGGTAGGATCCTTGAGGTACCCAACCTCTTTGATTAGACCTTGCTACAGGTGCCCCAACAAAGAGTGGAAGGACTGACTAAGTGGGTAGAGATAGATGTGGATGGAGTAGCAAAGGAAGCTTCAACATCAGAGGGTGTTTCTAGCCCAACGGGGAGGTTAGTTACTTACTTCTCAGTAGCTGAGTTGCAGTGCAACATTGGGCAACACGATGCAACATGATGAGAGGAGGTGTAGTGTGGATGCAGTGCTGGGAGACATGACCAGTAGTAGCACGAATGCAGCAGGAGGAATTAGTGTGATTTATGCAGTCAGAGATCAAAGTGACAGAGGCTAAAGAGTCAAATACTGAAGAGCATAGAGGTGTAGAGTTTTTAGTCAACAAAGGCAATAGCAGTCAGAGACTTTGATGACAGAGGCATCATTCTAATTCAGGTTGGATATTTTTTGTTTCCAGAGTTGCCGGAGCAACATCACTAGGGAGAAGTGTTGCATGCAGAACATTCCAAAGATTCAGGATCAGGTTCGAGTTGAATGCATTTCTTGCTGAGAGGGAGTGTTGAAAATAGCAAAAAGAAATGCTATAAATAGCGTTTCAGGTACCATTGTTGAAAATAGCAACAAGGAATGATAAAATAGAAATGCTAAAAATAGCATTGCTATAAATAGCATTTCAGGATAGATTCCAATTTTAATTAGTCCCTGAATCAAAATTGAGAATTAAAATTGGAATTTAGTCTCACTAGTTGTTTGAAAAATAATTAATTAATTCATCTTGAGTTAATTAGTTGGACAAATTCAAACATGAAGTCTATGTGAAGACATACAACAGTTATTCCTTTGATAGAGGAAGTTATCCCTTAATTAAGGAGATAAGGATGAGTTATATTTGAGTTGTAATTAGTTAGCTCAATTAACTAAGTTAAGTCCAGTTAAATTAGTTCCAAACATTTGGAGGAACTAATTGTGAGTTCAGTCAGTTAATGAATGCATGCAACTAGTGTTCTCCAGATAACTGAATATTCTCTGATAAATAACTCAAGCATGTCAGTTCAGATAGGGACCCAGTTGATATTAAAGGAAGGGATAGTGTACTATCAGTTTGAGGAATTTTCCTACATAGGAAACTCATCCATGCAGAAGGAATTATCTCCTTTATGATTATGCAGTTATTTCAGAGGTCAGTGTTGTGTGTGAGAGTATTATTCACACAGGTTTTAGCTAGAGGACCCAAGAGAAACTGCAAAAGGAAATAGGAGGCTTGGGGGACTAAAGGAAGGCATATGTGTTGTCTATTTTGTCTATGAGCAGCAATGAAGGATTGTACTGAGAGCTGGATAGCTTATGAGCTAAAGCTTTGTTTAATCCTGAGATATTTCGACTTGTATGATAATACAAAGATCATGGTTTTCAGCCGAGGCTTTCCCCTAATTATCCTTTTGTGTTTCATGTGTATGATTTCTTATTCTCTCTTATATGTCTTCCGATTGCTCTTGCTGAAATTGATTAAGCTTTCGCAAAGTTCTTGATAGTAGAAGTAGATCAAGTATTTTGCTTTAGTATATTGCATTATCAGGTGATCTACGGTGAAATTTCTACAAAGGTATTTTTCTATGAGACCACTCTCTACTTATGAAACACCTGCACTACATCAAACAATGATATTTTCCCAAAAATCATGTAAACAATACAAATTCCAATAAGCTAGAAAAACATAGTTTAATGAGCTCCTTGTCTACTTCATGCATGAGGAAAATTGCAGAATATTATGGAATCAATGATGAGATATACTGTAATACTAAAGATGGAAGAGATGGTAATTAACTCCTACACTTTCAAACTGATCAACTGTTGGTTCAAGTATAGTAAACTCTAAATTCTATGAGAAAGTATAAATCTGTCTTTTTGGGGCTGCATAGGGGTCCTTTCCTCAAATCATGATCCCTGAAGGAAGAGGTGATACCTAGACACCTACTAAAATATTTGTTATTCTCCTTTTATCCCTTCTAACCTATTGCTGAAGTAAAGCACAAATGGAGGCAAACTAATAAACAAACTAATCACATCTACACTACTTGCAATGAAATACTTCTAAGGACAATTTAACCATGAATCTATGAAACTAATATAAGAATACATATACAAGAAGAGGAGCCTTTTTTGCTAGGGTTGGGCCCTAACCCAAGATCTTTAGCCTTCTGAGTTAACTCAATACTAGATCAAGAAAAATCTTATTCTCATTAGCAAAACAGAAAATTACATAGTAATGTCTTCCACAAGTTTGGAGCTCGAAAATAACTAGTGCTTTTACAAAAAAAAATTGAATCCTAATGAGGCTCTAGGCCTCTTTATTTATACAACTAAAGTCCCTAATGACTTCCTTAAATATAGGGAGGATTGACTCCCAAACACGAGATGAACTAACTCTTTGACTATCACTTGCACGATTACCTTTTAATCTTCATGACTTGGCTGCTTGTACTCCGAGCTAGTGTGATTGATGGAGGAATATTCGAATGAGGGAGGAGTAAATGAGGAGGATTTACCTCCTACAATATCTCTTCCTTGTCCCATTTGAGTTTCAGACCTTAATCTTGCCAAAATTCCTTGATTTTATCTCACAAACCTGCATTCAAAGTATATTAGTCCACTCGACACAATATCTCACTTTAACTCATCTCATTAAACAAAATATAATCAAAACATGTAACAAATTGTGAGAAGAGTTTATTTGACTAAGCTAGGAGGTGAATTAAGGTCCATATAGTTACCCAATGATGAGGCTCATCATATGCACGAAGTCCTTGAAGAATAATGAAGCTAAGAACTGAAATGACAACTTCTTTCATTAACTGAAAATCCACCTTACATAAAAAATTACAATGCTACAAATCTTGCTAAAAAATATTCAAGAAATAATATTCCTCTTCTACTACTATTTTGTTGGTTGTAGTTCCAACCAACAAATGAATTATGCGCCGTTGCATAAATCATCATAAAATGGATTTATATAATAAATTATAATAAATAACATGATGAAGAATGGTAGAAATGAGTGGAATAAACGTTCACAAGTGACAATAATCATGGCATATTAACGACTCCACAAAGGGAAGAGGAGATTTTTTACATTATTTGAGATGGTCACTATCGAACTACGAGATCAGGACAAGTTGGATGGTACTTCAAACTATGTCATATGGAAGGCAAGGATGTCCTTCCTTCTTGATGAATATGGCCTGAAACCATTCATAGATCAGTAGTACCTATCCCCACAGATAAAGATCAGCTGAAGGAGTATAGAAAGGAAATCGTGAGGGAAAATAGATTGATCCTAGATGGTGTTTGGGATCATGTTGTATCACACATAGCAGGCAAGGGAACAACCAAAGAGATGTTGGATACACTTTCCACATTGTACCAGGGCACTTCTGAGCAGCAGAAGATGTACTTAGAGGAGAAGTTGAGATGCACCAATATGCAGAAAGGGGAATGCATAGACCCTTTCCTCACCAGGATTCAAGAGATCAGGGACCAATTTTCAGCTAGTGGGGTAGCACCTCAACCCACAGAGCTAGTGTTATTCATACTCAATAGTGTCTTGGAGGAGTGGCAAGTGTTTGTATGAAGCATCTTAGGCAAATAAACCTTGCCAAGATGGGACAGGATGTGGGCCGATTTGCAGTAGGAGGAGTTCATATGGGACCTAGTGAAGAACTCCATCAATGGCAACAACAATGGATCAAAGCAGGTGAAGGAAGAGGATAATGTGGCCCCCGCATCAAAGGGTCCTAGTCAAGGATAGGGGGAGCAGCGAAAGAAGAAGAAGGACCTATCATATGTCAAGCACTTTAGATGTGGTGAGCTTGGTCACTACAACACCCAGTGTCCTCTTAGGAAGAAGGATAAGGAGGATAAGCAGGACCAATAGGCAACATCAAGAGAGATCGATAGGATTTCCTCTAGGCTAAAGGAATACTTCGCCATGTTTGCTAACATTCCCCCAGGAGTGGAATGGGGTGACTTGGTTTTTTTGCCTCAGAGTGCTACAAATGAGCAAGATTATTGAGGAGGTCCACCTATTGAATCAATACCTTGCTACAAGGGCCCACAATATTTAGTAGTAGGATGGATCAGTGGCAATAGATGCAGTCAGATGCCACAGTGACATATGCAGAGTCAAGTTGCAATCAGATGTTGGGGAGTGCAGTGCAGAGTTTGCAGCAGTGCGAGAGGCACAATGTAGAGTCAACAGCAACTTAGATACCTTAGTGAAAACACAAATACTAGCAACAGTCAAACACTCAGGAGACAAACGTATCATACTGATCACAGTTGATTCAATATTTAGGATGCGTTTTACTTGCAGATGTTGCAATTACAACAACAACAGATAGAGAAGGAGTTGCAATGCAGATGTAGTGTTGGCAGAAGTTAAGAAGATTCAGGAGTAGCATAAATGTTGCACATATCCAGACATCAGCAGCGTGATAGGAGATGATGCATAGGCAAGGGGTTGCTATAGGGGGCAACAACTCTAGAACACATTCCTCACTAAGAGGGAGTGTTAGTTTTTGTAGCATAATATTTGTTCTAGCCTAGAAATTTTGTGGAGAGGCTAGAATGCATGAGATCTCCAAAACCCAAAAATCGTTTTTGGAAATTCTTCCTAGAAGTGACTTAATTAGATTATTAGTCACTTTTTAAATATTTCCTAACTCTAAACTTAGGGAATATGACTAATTAATCAAAATTAATTAATTTAAGGTGGGAATGTTCTAGAAACTCACACGAATTGACTTCAAGTTAATCCTATCCATTGATTAAGATCTAATCTTGGTCGTTGAAGTCTCAAAGAGGATTATAAGAAGAATTTGATGGGGCTTGGAGAAATCACTTCTGCAGTTTGATTTCATGAGTAGATTGATTTCCTGCATAGTAGCAGTTAGTTTCCAAAGAGAGAGCCAGTGAAATTGAAGAATTGATTGAGGGGCAGGGACAGTGAGCCAGAGGAAATATTGTTTCATATTTAGTGAGGTAGCAACAAGTGAGTCAAACTATCCTGGAGAGGTAGAATTGAGGAACTGCCTAGTGCTTCGGTCAAGCAAATCAATTTGGAGAGGAGAAAAAATAATTCTCAGTTCTAGAGGTCGGGAAGGAGTCCCAGAGGGTTGGAGAGGTGATTTTATTAGCATCCAAAGGAAGAAAAACTTCATCTGAGCCCAGTCCAAAGAAATTCGTCTAGCCAACTACAAAGAGTAGTGCAAAGGCTGACGTAGTGCTCGAGGAGGTTGACTTTTGATAGGGAAAGTCCACCCAAAGATTTCCTGTGGGAGAAAGTTAATTCCCTTCAGTATTTTACTCATATTTTCTTGTTGTTTGGATTTCTAGTTGGGAATCCATATATGTACTCATATTTCACTACTGCATACTAAAATAAAGCCTCATTGTTGCACCGGTTTTACAAGTTGGGTTTTTTTGGGATATTCGTCCAACAATTATTGTCATTTTATGTGTGTGTGCTAGTATTTCTTCCAAAATTTATTTCTTCCACAATTTTATTTATGTAGGTTACAGTGTGATTGATTCAGTATTTGTTGTAGCAAACAGTAAATAAATTATTAAGAATTAATTTAACAATTAGGAGAATTATTTCCAATTTCTAAAATAGGATCTAGATTCTGAATTTTCATAGAAGAAACCTGCTTGAGAGGAGGGCTTCATTTCCCTCCAAAAATCCTAAAATGAGTAGGTGTTTTCCCATATCCAACTCACAAAAATAGGAGGAGGCATTAAATAACCTAAGACAGTCGAGTTTGAGTCTTCCTACTACATGGGGGAAGTCCCTAGAATCTATTGAGTGTTGGATTCCATGGAATCTTCTCAAAATATTTGTAAATCCTTCAGAATAAACATATTAAGACACACCAAGCATGAAAATTGATGGAATTATTGTCATTGATGGCAAAGGAATAGCACAAGGGTGGCGAAGGCAAAGGAGAAGCAAAAGAGAAACAAAGGAATAAGGAGGTATGGTCCATGGATATTTGACAACAAAAGATAAAGGTGATCGAAAAGGAACAATAGGAAAAGTAAAGGGTAAAGAAGCAAGAAATTATTACATGAAGATGTTGTGATGTACGTCCAAGGAAAAGGCAAAGATGTTGTAGATATTTTTTGTGATATATCAATGGAAAATGTTGTTATTGATCACGAGGAATGAATGCTCAATCATATAATCATATGTTATTCCTATAATGTTACTTGATGTTGGCATTATATTGATGAATTTAATTATTACATGTGGATGAAAATTTTGTTGGGTGGAGCATTTATTTTTGTGTTCTAATATTCAAAATATGAAGTGTTTGGAAACAAATGAGTGGGAGGAAAAGAGTCAAGCTTGTTCACTTCAGATTATTATGTGGGATACAAACATCCAACAAACTATCTCTCTATAATATGTGATTTTGGAAGGCAAGAAGGTGTCAGAGAGTTGGATAATGTGTAAGAGTTGATTGAGGTGTTATGCATTAGTTACCTGGCACATATGAAGCTTATGTCAAGCAGATTTGAATGGAAGAAGAGGCAAAAATGAAGATGGAGATATGCAAAATTCATGACTAGGTAAACCAACACATTTTTGTTTCTTGTTTGCTTCAGGGGATTCTAATCTCCTTTCAAGTAGTGGATTGATAAATATCAGGTTAGCACCTATTGAGGTAAGATCATCTTGTGGGTTGTAGCCTAAAGAAAATGCATGGGATTTGGAGCTTCTTTGCATGTTGCATCTTACAGAAAATTAAGGTAGCAGCCCCCTGTAGGTTGGAGCCTACAAAAAAACATATGTAATAAGGGATTAGGAGCTTTCCATTGCATCACAACAATAACAAAATCATGGTTTTCTCCAATTGTGGGTTTCCACTTATATCTAGTGTCAATATGTGTTGTTATTATGTGATGATGTGATGTTTTCGTTTGCTTATTAGTCGTTGTTCACATATTCAATTTGCTGGTCATTATTTGATAAGCTTCTAATTTAATGTTTCAGTTAATGAATTTAAAGAAAATAAATTTAATGTCCATGAATGGACTAAATTGATTCACCCCCCCTCTCAGTTTGGTCAAGTTTTCATCAATTAGTATCGGATTCGGTTCCTTCAATGTAAGCCTTACATCCTGAAGGTAGATCTGGTTAAGTCATGGACTATCAAAGTGTATATGAGCTTAGTACATCAAATTTTCATGAATGGATAGATAAGCTTAAAACATAACTAATAGCTTATGAACCTGGTGTATGGAAGCTTGTTGTGATGGTTACTACAAAGACTCTCCCTCTGTGCAAGAAAAACAATGGAATTCTAATGAAAAATTTGTTATGTATAACAATATTCATAGTAAGGATCTTGATACAGTCAGATTTTACATCTGCAAAAGAAATCTTGGATAGATTGCAGCTCATGCATGCAGGAGACTCTAGTAGTTTCACTATCGAAAAGGAGAAGAAAAATAGCAAGAAGAAAAATTCATATAAAAAAGAAAATGTTCAATCAAATGAGACCTATTCCGCACCTAATTCTCATGAAGGATAGTTATCCAAAGAATAAACCAAACTTGACGCCTTGCCTAAAACAAAAAGAATGAAGAATGAGAGCAAAGACTATAAGAAATTGTTGTAAATATGTGATGAAAGAGAACATAAATTCAAGGAAGAAGTTATAAGGCTAAAGACACAACTTGAAGAGGCAAGGAGAATAAAGGAGATAATAAATAATTACCTAAAGGAGAAAGAGGTACATTGTGAAATATTAGAGGCTCAGATTGTTTCAGCTAGAAGTGAGCTAGATGAAAAGAACATATTGTACATTAGGCTAGAAGAAGAGAATATCTCCGTGAAGAACTCAGAAAAAATAGTTATTCAAGACGACACCACAACCTTGAAAATGCATGTAGAATAAGGGAAAAGTAGTGTGATTAACAAGAAGACAAATAAAGGCCACGAACAAAATCAATATGAAAAGAATAATTCAAAGAAAATGATGTTTGTAAAAATGTCATTTGCTTTTGGATATCAACTGAGAAAATTCAGGAGATCTTAAAGGAGATTCTTTGCTCCTGTGAAAAATATCACATGTTTTTCTTGTCATGAACCTATACATCTTGCAACACAATGTAAGACAAATCAAATCAAGTTTAATCAACAAAATATGTAGCAAACGAGAAGGCTCCATCAAGCAAACAAGCAAAGAAGAGAATCATCTACCAGGTACACAAATCAGTTCTATGATCACTATTATTCATGTAATAGATTTGGACATAAAGCTATTAAATGTAAAAAGTATCGAAGGAAGAATATGAGCACAAGAAGACACATACCATTCCTTCTATCTCTTAGCCACACTAGATGTTATGCATGTGACAATATTGGTCACAAAGTCAAGGATTGCAAGCAGCCATATACTCTAAATAACTCTAAACAGAAGATGCAAGCAACTACAATCAAACTAAACAATGAAGGAAATGCAGATTACAAAAGGAAACCTACTAAAGAGTGGAAAAGGAAGAAAACAAAGCAAGTTATGATTTCAATGACATAACAAAATCATCATCCTCTCAGGGGGCGCTTCTCATGGAAGCAATGAGGAACTTGGTCCATCTAAGAGTATCACCTCAATCATAATAATGGACCAAGCAACAAATAAATTGAGCTTCAATGCCTATAAAGCTCCTTGTATGCTTGCACTAATTGCTAATGATTCATAGGAGATGCAAATTGTAACAAACATTAATATTTTGGGGAGAGCTTATGTAGATGTGGTGGTTGTTTCCTATGTTACCAGAAATGGAATGATTGTCAACGTTCCTACGAAAAACAGCTCCATAAATGATATGGGATGGGAAACCACATTTTATACAGGCACTCTCGTTTTTATTGACATGAGACTAGCTTCTGGTGAAATAGATCGTTTCCCATAATGTATTATGCAAAAAAGTTTATCCGTTTTCGCTCCAACATTTGGTTTTGTCTCTATTTTTCCTCCTTTTCTATATTTCCTTCCTCAACTGGTGTTAAATCCCATTTAAAAAACAATAGTTTTCGAGTTGGTCCCATTTCAAAAATAACAGTTTCCGAGTTGAGTTCTGCAAGTCAGCGACTGTGCTTGCCTGTAAAGCGAGGTTTGAGCACAATTTAAGTTGTATAAGAGCGTAGATTCACCATTCTGGAGACACCGATCAAGAAAAGATTAAGCAGAGAGGAGTGCATTCAACAGAGTCCATAGCATTCTAGATTTGTTTGAGAATTCCCAATTCCCGGGTAAGTTTTCATATTACTTCAATGAACCTAGGCTAGCAATTGACTTCTTTACTCTTTCACTACAGTTCATTGATAGCATGAATTGTTCTGGAGATTTGTTCAAGTTGTCTTTTCTACTTTGATTATGTGATTATATATCATTATTGAATTGTATTTTAGCGAATATTATTATATCATATAGGGGAAGATGTGTAGTAAGAACTTGCAAATAATTAACACTCTCTTGTCATTGATATATTTTGGAGGTTGTTGGAACTACCGAGAAGAACTTCAGAAGAAGTAAAGTACTAGGTTCGTTGGATGATCTTTTTTTAGCTATCAGCTTGGTTTAGGTTTTTTATAGAGAAGTCAAAGATGAAAATGTATAAGATGCAATAACTTAATTTGTTTTAATGCATTCTGTTCAACTGATGAGAATGTTATACATTGTCAAATTGATCCTTAAGATGCAACAAATTCTCATTGCAGTTGTACTTTTCCTGCATTGATAATGGATTTTTGTTGCTAGCAGTGAATATAGTTTGCACCATTGGGTAGAACACTAACATGCTTATGGTGGGCTTGGATTTTGAAGGTATTTGTTCTATATATCTGACGACTTTTTTTTTATTTTACTTTCTAGTTGTAGGTATGATCTAAACGATGCTCTTATTTTAGCTGTGGTTTCTATTTTTGTTGAATTTAAAGAATATGATACCATGACATATGTTCATTTATTAAATGAGGGGGGAGATTTCTTGACAGAATAAACCGAACAATGCCCCCATAGCCGTAGTAGGTAACACCTGTTTTCAAACAAAGACAAAATGCCCCTGCTTAAGGTGTATACTATCATAAATTTATGAACTTGTTTTTTCCAGAGTGTAGGAGAGGATTTGAGCAAACATGCCCATTGCCATCAAGAGGCATAGGGTATATAGGCCTTTGAATAGATGCCCTACTGTGGTTGCCTTATAAAGGCTCGGAGGAACCAAGCAATTTCCCCCATGACCATATTAAGTTGTAGCAAATCAAATAAAATCTTATACTCAGGCTATAGTCTTTTATGGCTTTCTTTTGGCATGACTTGACTGAACCCGCTCATAAATCTCCACAACATAATGCATAGGCTGAAGCTCTCATCCAAGCAAGTGCCTTCTAAATAATGAGAATGCATTACTCTTCAAGACAAGGAAGCTCTCTTCCCATTTCTCAGTGAAGAAGACTATAATGGTCTCTAAATTATGAACAAAATCACGTTGTTACAGTTTTACACACTTAAAGTCTTCAAAAAGAGAAAAGAATTGATATCTCTTAAAGTATTTAAAAGAGAAAGAAAACATGGTTTTGTGTGTCGAAATATAAACCTTTTTTCTTTTTAATATATAAGAGTCACTGAGTAAAAAAAAACTCAAAATCTTTATAAAACATTAATAAAATGTTTAGAAACCTTAATTTCTTTTGTCCTTATTTATTTTTAAATAAATTTTAATAAAAAACTTTTGATATCAAATATATTCAAGAATATTAAAATTAACCCAAAAAAATTAACAAAATTATTAATTAAATGTAACTTTTAATATTTTTCAAAATTATTCAAATATCTATAAAACTAAAAAAAATTACAATTTTCAAAAATTTACTCCAATCAACAAATTCACTCCCATGCATCTATGCTATTATTTAAATATGCTCTGACAACTTATATCATTTTCATTTTCGACATTTCCTTGGGCAAATAAATATCAATTACAACTTATTTGATTGCTTCTATTTTATTTTTATTTTAAATTTCCATAACTATTCGAGCAACTCCTCTCCTCATTAGAGTATTGTTTTTTAAATAAAGTTGATAATATAAAAACATAAAATATATATATTCCAAACAATATTTATACATTCTTTTTAACAGAGCCTTATCAAAAAAATTCCCTTAACCTTTCAATTTTTTCCCGAAACAATTCACTCCCCAAACAATATGAATCAACTGTTGAGTATTTATTATCTCTGCTGCAACCCATTGATGCAGGAGCATCCAACTCACCGTAATTGGGCAGAAATATAACCAGGTTCAACAACTCGTGACCGAGTAAACTATCAAGGTTTTATGGGAATAATTTTTCTTTTTATGTTATTTTACAGAATCAGCAAAAGTCAGATACCTCTTTTATTTTCCAGTTTAGGATTACTGTAGTTTCATTGTTGATTAAAAGATAGTTTATGTAATTAGGAAAAATAACCATCAATTGTTCCTACAAGTCTTGGAATGTCAAATGATTATAGTTATGGATAGAAATAGAAGTTATGTAACCATCTTTGTAACAGTTAAACAAACTGCAAGCATCAACTGAAGACAGAGGGCTATAAAGCAAAAATACATGTAACAGGAAGGGGTTTAGTTCAGAAGAGAAGAAGTTGAGTGAATTCAGAAATAGAAAATACCAAGCATTCAAAACCAGAGAAGTTATTGTCCATCGAAATTGTCTGTATAAATATGTGTTGATTTTCATTTACATTTTCAACACCTAATAGACTACTGTATCATTATAAATTATTACATTGTCATGGCTACTGTATAAGCATAATTCACAGTCGAATCTAAATCAAGCAGATAGAATTTTAACGAATTCTGAGTCATCAAAAAAACAGTCACATACTTATTTACGCACGCGGTGGAGCAACATTACCAGTTTACAATGTTCAGTTAACAGCGACCAAATAATACAACCAGTCACGCTCACATTTGAATGCACAACTACAAAAACGACGGACAAGCGAATATGCCAAGGTAACAAATAACCATACACTCTTTTCCCATTAAAACTTCATTTCAATTGTTCATAACAACAACCTACAGCAAAGTCAGTAGGGCCGAGTCCCATTGCATGGAACAGAGACCAGTCTAGATACATTTGAAACAAATACGATTAAATTACAAAAACCCAGGTCCAAAACGAAAAACCCTGAGTTAGGGTTTGTGACAGACCAGCAAACAAGGTCACGCTGGACTCCCATACTTTTACACACGGAGTCGAACAGAACGAAAATTACAGAAGAATAACAATACAGTGACCAAACAATCAGACTAGCGGACGGGTCATCCCTAGCAAAAAAAAACCAACATTCACAGACAGTAACGAGTTTTAGGCCTACCTAGAATAAAAGCAACCAATATAGCCGAGCACAGGAGAACACGCCACCCAGGTCGCCTATAAGGACCTGCAAGGAGCCAAAGGTAAAATTAGTGCATGGTACAGGAAGAATACAGAGAGAACGAAACCCTGTGGAGAAAAATAACCTGATAACGAAACCCTTACTTGGAGGACGCGAAGAGAAGCCATATCCGGAACAGTGAACGAAGTTGAGCGATTGGAGAGAAAAGGGGCAAGTTGGGTTAGACCCAGAACAAGGAGAGGATGGAATTGAAGCATAGAGAGATAATGTACCTGTGTTAAATCCGAAGGCGCATCTCGAGAAACCCTGTGCTTCCAACCACAATCAATGTCGTGTCGTGAGAAGGCAGACGAACCCAGATAATTACCAACAAATCGAACTTGGAATGAAAATCTCAGAGAACCAGTAGCACATACAGAAACCGCACAATGAAAGCCATATGACAGTGAACAAGGAGACTAAATTCGAGCCACAGCCGAATACGACCAACCGAAGTTACAGTTATAACCACAAGCAAGCCAAATAACCAGTGAATCCATAAATGCCATAACCAACGAAGTAGCAGTGTGACTTACCGAGGATTGAGCACGAAACCAGACAAATAACCTCCATAGCTAGAGAGATTTTCTTTCGAACAAACGAACAAAATAACCAAAAGCGAAACAAAGGTCTCATACAATACCTAGAACCAGTTAAAGCACATCACATTGCTCATAAGTTTCATTACAGAGCCAAAGGAATCACAGCATAATGCAACCATCGTTTTCCCAACGTAGAGCTAACAAAACCCTCGGCGCAACAGAACAATAACCAAAGGAAGGATCGAGAGACGCGTTAAACATTAGGGTTGAGTAGTATACCGAGGCAGGGTACTGCCATTAAGACTGCATTTACTACCCAGCTACCGCCAACCTACAGAACCACGGGAGAATACCATACATCCGCCATGTAATCAATCCGAATACACAACATAAAGCACAAAGCATCGCCAAGTGGGCTAGGTCCCATCAGAGTGGTATCAGAGCAGTTTGAGTTGAAGAGGTTTGGGAGAAATGGATATAGGTAGATGAGGAAGAGGCCGAGGTGCTCGTAGAATGGCAGATGAGGCATTAAGAGAAGAACTCAGAGTTCTTACTGCTCGTTTGGAAGCAATAGAGCCAGGCAGGAGAAGAGATCCAGAGTTAGGTGATGTGAGCGAAGAAGTGGAAGTGGCAGCAGATGGTCCTGAAGGTGACTCCCCAGAAGTGAAGTTATTGAAGTCTGTATTATTGTCAAACAGCAGACCAAAACCAGAATTCCCAACCTACGATGGCAGTTTATCTATCGACGTTGTATTAGATTGGATTAGCGAGATGGACAAGTATTTTGAATGCGAGGAAGTTAGTGAAGACCGTAGGGTCAAGTTTGCAGTAACAAAGCTGAAAGGACACGCAACCCTGTGGTGGGACAATGTCCAGAACGAGAGAAAGAGGTTGAACAAACCTCCGATAAAAACTTGGACGAGGATGGTAGCTAAATTGAAGGGCAGATTTCTGCCAAGAGATTACCAAATCGCGTTACATAGACAGGTTCAGAATTTGAGACAGAGGGGACTGACTGTGAAAGAGTATACAGAGGAATTTTATCGAGTAAATTTGCGAGCTGGATACACAGAGGATACAGCAGAAAGGACAGCCAGATATGTAAATGGGCTGAGGATGGAGATTTTGGATGAAATAAGCATTTTGTCTCCCAACAACATGGAGGAGGCATACCAGAGCGCGATCAAAGCAGAGGAAAAACTTAACCGAAGACAGAATGCCCGGAGAGGACGAGGGTCTACCAGAGGAAGAGGCCAGTCCTATGGCAGGGGCTGAACTGCCAACAACAGCGAGGAAGCCAGTAGTTCAAGGACTTCGGGAACAACAGAAAAGGGAGATGGAACGAGAGGTGGCAGATTGTTTCAGCGCGGCAGAGGAAATGGCCGTGGAAGGGGAACTGGTTACCAGTGCTATAGATGCCACAAGTGGGGGCACCGCTTTTTTGAGTGCCCAGAAACAGATTCAACTGGACATCGAGGCGCGTATGTGGCGCAACCGGAGGAAGCAGCAACACCCCCTCAAGAGGCAGAAAATGCCCCAAACAGGAGAAGCTTTAGTGCTGCATAAAGTGTTGTTGAAGCCAGTTGATGAGAATGTTGAACAGACGCAGCGGAAAGCTCTGTTCAGGACAATTTGTAAATCGCAAGGTAAGTGCTATAAAATGATAATCGACAGCGGAAGTACGGGCAATTTCATGTCCACCGAGATGGTGGAGAAGTTAGGACTGAAGCGTTTGAAACACCCCAATCCGTATCGAGTTTCATGGCTACAAAAGGGGCACCAGTTACTGGTGGATGAGCAGAGTGAAATTGAATTTCAGATAGGACGGTATAAGGATAAAATCATTTGCGACATTATGCCAATGGATGTATGTCACATCTTTTTGGGCAGACCTTGGCAATATGACAGAAAAGTGACACACGATGGGGTGTTGAACTGTTATAAGTTCGAAAAAGATGGGGTTAGGCATACCCTTGTGCCTATCAGGGAAGAGAAGGAGGCAGCTGAAGTAAATGAAACTAAGGCATTGCTAATGAGTGGAAAACAATTTTTAAAGCAGGTTGAGAACAGCGAGATAAATTATGCTGTAGTCAAAAAGACAAGGACAGTTCTCTTGCATACAGAAATCACAGATTTTCCTATAGATATACAACAGATGTTGGAAGAATTTACGGATATAGTAGTGGACGACTTGCCAAATAAGTTACCTCCCAAGTGGAGTATTAGTCACCATATCGACTTCATACCTGGAGCCAGCTTACCAAATAAGGCAGCTTATCGAATGAGCCCCAAGGATAATGAAGAAACCAGAAAACAGGTGCAGGAGTTATTGGACAAAGGATTGATCAGGGAGAGTCTGAGCCCATGTGCTGTACCAATAGTTCTCGCCCCTAAAAAGGGAGGAGAATGGCGGATGTGCACTGATTCCAGGGCCATCAATAAAATCACCATACAGTACAGATTCCCGTTACCGCGTATGGATGATATGATGGACTGTTTGAGTGGGGCAGCTTACTTCTCTAAGATAGATTTAAAAAGCGGATATCACCAGATTCGGATACGTGAGGGAGATGAGTGGAAGACAAATTTTAAAACAAATGAAGGCTTATATGAATGGTTGGTCATGCCGTTCGGGTTGAGCAATGCACCCAGCACATTCATGAGACTCATGAATGAGATGCTAAAGGAATATATTGGGAAGTTCGTAATTGTTTATTTGGACGACATTCTTATTTTTAGTAAGACATGAGAAGAACACTTCTGGCATGTGCGTAAAGTGTTGGAGAAGTTACAACAGAACAAGTTATTGATAAATTTGAAGAAATGTACGTTTCTGTAGAGAGAGTTAATTTATCTGGGATTTGTGATAGCGGAGAACAAATTGAAGATGGATCCGGAAAAGGTGACAGCAATCATAAATAGGCCGTCACCGAAGAATTTGTTTGAGGTACGTAGTTTCCACGGATTAGCAAGCTTCTACAGGAAGTTTATTAAAAATTTCAGCGGAATTTGCGCTCCTATGTTGGAGACCATAAAAAAGGCTAGCCAACCTTTTCGATGGACAGAAGCAGCAGAAAAAAGCTTTCAGCTATTGAAGAAGAAAATAACAGAAAGACCGATTCTCAGGCTACCAGATTTTCAAAAATTATTTCAGGTACGTTGTGATGCTAGTGGAACAGCAATCGGGGTTGTACTCAGTCAGGAGGATAGACTTGTAGCATTTTTCAGTGAAAAACTGAATGAGAGTAGGCAGAAGTACTCCTCATATGACAAGGAATTTTACACAGTGGTACAGGCTCTAAGACACTGGAGGCATTATTTGTTGGGGAACGA